>JAKUCV010001283.1:0-55830 GCA_028386065.3 Turnera subulata | reverse complement strand
TAATGGATCACTAAAGAGCAGCAAAAGGGGTTATACGGTATTTGTAGAGAATAAAGTGTATATGCTCACATATTTGGAATTAGAATCTGTGGAGATCATTGGGTATTCTGATTCTAATTTTGATGGATGCCACTAAGGTAATAGATCCATATTTGGGCTATATTTGTTTACTAGCTGATGAAGCTATTTCTAAAAGAGTATTAAGCAGACACTCAATGCTTCTTCCAATATGGCAGCTGAGTTTATAGCCTGTTTTGAGGCATCCTAGTGTGGAATATGGCTACAGAATTGTCACCAGGCTGCAAATTATAGATGGAATTGGTAAGCCATTAAGGATGTTGTGTGACAATTAATAAGTCATTGTGTATTCCATCAATAACAGCAACTTATTAAATTTTTGCTGTTAAATAAAGAGTTCAGAGAGAACAAGTGCATATAGAACATATTGGGACAAACTCCATTGTTGCAGATCCGCTCATTAAAGAGATTACCAGTTAAGGTTTTCATGAGCATATTGCTCATATGAGTTTCAGATTCATCATTATTTGACGAAATACAGTTTCAGTGGGAGTTTGTATTTTGTTGTTCTCATTTTCAGACGTACTTAGTATTTTCTGCAGAATAAAGTACATTTGGTTTGTTTATTCTCTGAACATGTTATTATGCTTGATCTCATAAGGTTTAGGACCAGTTGAAGATAGGCATGTATGATCACATTACATGTAATTTTTATGCTACACATCCATACTTGATCTATGTCATTGAATATGTTTGTATGGTGACCATTGATGGATCCAATCACGCATAAAATGTAACGAAGGCCGCTTTGATCCCATGCTAATGTAGTTGATGGACCAGATTGTTTAAGGAGATGTTTCAAGAAAGACAGTCACTTTTGTGCACACTTTAGAATATAATTGTCTCAAGAATAATATAGCCCAAGTGGGAGATTGTTGGAATTATTTAATATATATGGGCTTATATTATTAATTATAATTATATTAAAGGCTGTCTAATTTTATGGGGCCATTAAGTGATCTATTTTGGGCTCTAGAGACATCTTGTTGGAATGAGCTTTTATGTGTAGAACCCAATACTAGTAATTAGAGTTTTATGGGAACCCTAATTGACCTAGTATATAAAGGATATAATATAGGGTTGTGGTCTCCAAGATTATTCCTGCGTCAGTTTTCTCTGCCCCATCACAGAAAAACATACACAAGGCGTTGGAACCAAATCTTGGAAGCTCCCAATCCTCCCCGATCAACGTTCAAGTTTGTTCACCATTGATTCAGGTACGCCTTACTATACCTAATTATTGTTCTTGATTGTCTAATAATTTATCAAGATATTTGAGGCATAATGTAATTATTCTAACATATAAGAGTATAAAAAAAATATGTAAATGGAGGACATCTTTCTGCCATCGGGTAACAATGAAACAAAAAACGTACGTTTGCAGTTTAGCAGGCCCAACTTTAGATGGTGGACTTAAAATAAAAATAAAAATGGCATGATAGGTGTAGAACAAAATCTGGAACCAAAAACACCAAATAAGTTTTAGTGATAAGGATGAAGAAATTAGTAGTGATATTTGGACACTGCACTCCTCCTCGCTAGCACTTGTCAAAACCTTAACACTACAAGTTATATACCTTTGTCTGTCCAGTAAACATATAATGGCGAGCGTGGACATTATGGATTTATACTCTATAAATACCATCACAATTGTGAAAGGAAACAAAAAGTTTTATGATTCAAACAATTGCAAAAAATCAACACAAAGAAACGAAATTTCAAACGCAAACATGGTTTTATTTGTCCTCTTCAAAGATCTTTCTTTACTTTTTGCCTGATCTATTCTGATTGACCTTCAGGTGATATATAAAACCATCAAGTACGGTTTCCATTCAAAAAATATGAACCACTATGAAAATTTTCAAATTTGTGATCCATATTATGGTAGATGTTTCGGCTGGGCCCAATAAGTTCCTATCTACAAAAAGGATAAGGGTCTCAAATCTCAATGATGATGAGATAAAAGCTTCATCTCCTCCTAGCTACTTCTAAATATTCCTGGGGCGGGTCAATCTAAACTTTATCCAAATCAAAGAAAGCCTCTTTGAGCTTCGGCCCAAATACTACTGGGCGGGCATAGATAACTTTTGTCTTTTCTTTGGGCTATAGGATTGGGAGCGCACTTTATGCCTTTCTCTCTAAGGTGTATCCATCAACTTGAGCTCAAAGTCAAGACTTATATTGGCCCAAAACACCCTCTAATCGTCTCCCAGGTTGTATAGGATAATGAATCGGAAAAAAGAAATGATCAAATTCAGCATTCATCAATGGAGATCAATAGATTCCATCCAGACCATTGACCGATTGCTTAAACATAACAAAAATACCTTATACGACGACTAGAGTGTTGAGAGAATTCTACTATTTAGTAAACCGACCCAACTCATACCAGAATAAAATAATATTTTTTTTGGTTTCTTACAAATTATAAGTATCAATTGAGCTATAATTCAATGGTGGTAAATTGACAACTCTAGTGGCACTAGTCACGTGATCAGAGAGTCCTCTCCCGTATACAAATTTTAATTTTCTTTCCTTCTTGACTAGGTATTCTGCTACCTTTCATGAGACATTATGTACAATATGCAGCGGCCAGCAGAACAATAATATGTGCTAAAAGGGCAACCTATTGTCACGGGCCAAGAGTCTCGCGCAGCACACTGCGCCCGTGCGGCATCCCGAGGGTCCCATACCCCCTCGAGATTCAGCCTTTAAGTCCTTCGAGCATGCAATACTGGTTTCGCCCTGCCATGGGCTCGTCAGGGTTCCCTGACGAGCCCATGGCAGGGCGAAACCAGTATTGCATGCTCGAAGGACTTAAAGGCTGAATCTCGAGGGGGTATGGGACCCTCGGGATGCCGCACGGGCGCAGTGTGCTGCGCGAGACTCTTGGCCCGTGACACCTATTCTCTCTATAAATCCAGTCTAGGAAACTATACTACTTACTATATATCCCCATCATGTCGCTCACATGCAAAGCCAGTAGGGCCCCACTCTAGGCCCAAAATGGACCCACGCTACATAAACTACTACAACAGGGGACCAAATAGGGCAATGACCATTATGGGTTATGTTACCAAATCGTTATGGCCCAACTGCGAGTGCTAAGCTGTGACACAATTGAGCCTAGTTTCTTTTTTTTTTTCTTCTTCTGCTGGCAGTGGGTGGGCTAGAGTTCAATAGATTGGGAGGATATTAGCAGCACCTAGGAGAGAACACTGTGCGAAATTCTAACCAATTAGTAGCTCAAAATGGTCAAGGGCCTGGTTTCTTTGAGGAGATTCACCCAAAGGTGTTCTTGTTCTTTTCTGTTTTAGAAAAAGAAAGAATCGGCTAGGCTGCGTGTAGTGTGTCGCTCTCTTTTGTCTTGAACCAGTAAAGATGAGTGGGTGGGGCTAGGATTCTCCTTCTCTGTCCCGTATCGATGACAAAGAGTTGCTAGCTTTTGTAAAACTAGAAAAAAAAATGTATGGGAAAGATACCCACTTGTGTTGCCAAGAGTACCAGACAAGGAACATTGTAGCTCATCTCAAAAGAAATAAAGAACATTGTATCTCAAAAGCTTGTCGTGGTGGGCAATCGATGAAAAACCAATAAGTGCTCTTAAAACCTTTACTGGAGGTTTTTCTTTCTCCATTGTCTAAGAAAACTTCTGGCATGTAAGACATATTTGCAGCAAGCAACTATATATATCTTCGAATCTTAATTGAGGAAAATTAAAACGAGAACTTGTATTAGATGTCGGATTTTGCTGGGCTCCAAGATATAAAGATGTTGCATGCAGTGGCATTAGATCTAGCAAGAAGAATGGTAATTTGGAAAAATATTATATATATATATATATAGAACATTGATTGGTAATTGCATTTAATGTCATTGTCGCAATTTTAAAATCATTCAAATTCAAATACTACAAAAATGAGTAATGTTTTCCAAAATCGGAATTCCAAAAATGCATTTTACCCCAATTTTACGTATAATAAAAGTAATTTATAGATAAGTTAAATATATGTTTGGTCCTATACTATATTGAAAGGATAAGAATAGTCTCATTATGCTAATTATAATTAATTATGTACTACTATTCCTCTTAAATGATTAATGTGGTCCACACATCTAGTTTAATTCGTGATTAACTAACGTGATACTTATTAAGTAATTATGTACGCCCCACATGTCAGAGAAATAAATTTAATATTATAATATTAAATTTATTTCTCTGACATGTGGGGCGTACATAATTGCTTAATAAGTATCACGTGAGGGGGCCAATTAATCATTTAAGAGGAGTGAAGGATGTAATTAATCGTAATTAGCATAGGGAGACCATTATTATCATTTCAAACTTATCTGGAAGTCAGTAGCAATCATAGCTTGACCACTAACAACCAGTTCATCTGAGAGTCGCTTCGCCCAATTCAAATACTGTATAGCAGGCTCGTCTGGAAGTTGAGTAATCTGTTGCAAAGCAGAGTGAATGGCATGCGCCGAGCTTTATTGGACGAAGCTAAAGAAGACTCTAGGGCATCCTAGGCGTCCTTGGAGGTACACTTGCCAACCACCGTTGGGCAAACTCAACAGCCAGAGATGAATTTATGCTGCACAAAATGGCCTGATCTTGTTGAATCCACAAGGCATAATTCGGATTTGGTTGAACAGCACTGGTATCATCCACAAGGAAAAAAGCCAGTGACATAGCCGAGCACCCCTTGACCTGCCAAATAGGGCTCAATCTGCGCACGCCAGAAAACATAGTTATTATATGTCAACTTAATAGAGATAGCATGGTGTGAGTTGGTCAAGGATTGCATTGAAGCGGGCTGTGGTACAACAGCAGCCATGACAACACCGGAGTTGGTATTAGAACCAGAAAAATTGTTATTGGTGAAGCGCCCCAACCCGTATTTACCATACACAGTAAACACGTGCCGAAACTATTCTTATTGATAGGGATTACAATACAACTCACAAGTAGTTTACAACAGCAATCCATATAATACATTTGTCACCCATACTCGGGGACCATTATGCAGCAATACACAGCTCACATTATGCAACAGCAACAGAGAAAAGAGCAAGCAACAGCAGCGGAATTATAATACAGCAACATATGCAACAGAACAGCAGCGGAAGACTCTATGCACATGCAGCGGGGTATGGATCCGGAGTCAGGTGGAGAAGAAAGCAGCAGCCAACGTACATCGTACCTGAACTACGAAGCAACCAAACCTACATGATGAAACCCAACAGGTGAGGGGTGAGTCCAAAGTGCTCACCGACGAAGGATAAACAAAGATATATAATCAACCGTAATACTTTCGAAGTAACACAACCAACACAACAGAAGAATCCAACACAAATAACACAACAGAAGAATCCAACACAAACAACACAACAGAAGAATCTTACTAAAACATAACTAAGCCAAGACCAAAAGAATGCTTATTATTTTTATTACCAATTTTATCTTCCGGGCCCCGTCACTGGACAAGCTATGGTCGTACCTGGTTATTAACTAATTCTGGATGCCAGGCCAAATCACAATCCGGGATCAACATCCCAATACCAACAATCCGGGATCAACATCCCAATACCAACAAATCCGGGATCAACATCCCAATAACAACATCATCCGGGATCAACATCCCAATACCAACAAATCCGGGATCAACATCCCAATAACAACATCATCCGGGATCAACATCCCCATTAACCAACCATACCGGCCATGACACCACAGAACTAGTCTCTAACCATCTAGTCGTACCACTACTTTCCACGTGACAATTATATCATCATCTCAAATTCAATTCCAATTCCATTACTCTATCATCAATTATTCAACTTTTTATTATCTCAGATTAATCCACAGGCTCAACCAGCCAACAATCTCATATCACTATTTATTCACAAATAACAGTTCAATGGTTACTCACAATACCACAATCCAACAACACACTCCAGCAACATCACGGCAATATCCACAACAATCAAATAGCAAACAATAACCATCAACAATTTCCATAGCAATCATATAACAGTCAATAATCAATTCAGCAGTTCAATCAAACAACAAAATCAAACACAGTATTACAGGTACATATCCAAGGTTATCCATCCTCACCTTAGCCGATTTTCAGTTATGGAATTGTCCAACAGACTCCAAATCCGGCTCCTCAGGTATCTGCTCGTTATCAACTCCTATATCAAACAAATAATATGTATACATAAATGATATGCAAATGTGATGCTACTACTGTATACCGAAAAATAAATACTGACTCGTCTCGGTTACTCCCCCGGGCTAATTTTTCCATTATCATCATCATTCACCATTTATTTCCAGTGTCTAAAATAATACTATACTTATACCTACACCTATACAATACCTACTTTGATAATACCCTTTCCATATTTTTTTCTTCAAGTATGTACTTTCCAAAATTATTAATTACTATTATTGTAATTTTTCCATAATATTATTCCCCAAGATTTTTCCAAAATATTGTTTCCACAATTTACATTTTATTTTTCCGGAATTATAATTTTTCCAGATTTAATTTTAATTCCAATTTCTTTCTTTTTTTTTTTTACGGACTGGGCCTCAACAGTGCCAGATCAGGCCACGCACAGTGCCAAGCCCAGGCCCCAAACAGGAGCCCAGGAGCAGGCCCACGTGCAGGCCAGAGCATAGCCAACGGTCCGGCCCAAACTCCAAGCCCAGCAGCTCAACACAATTACCCAAACCCAGCTTTTAAGCCCAAACACCCAAGCCCACAACCCTAGCCCAAATCACAACCCATACCCATCTATTACTCGCGGGTTGACCCGACTCACCCGTCATTGAACGGGTCGCGTCTTCCTCAAATCTGCTCACCTTTGGCGACGGCGGCACGGGACGAGCAGGCGTGGCGACGCGACGCAAGGAGGGAGGGTGGCGACACGGAAACGGGAGCGAGGCGCTGCGTGGGAGGCGCAGCACGGCGGCAGCTGCTGGTGCTACAGGCGGTGGTCGTCGTTGGTGTCGTGGAAAACCGGCGACTCGCCTGGGCTTGTCTCCGCTGAACGGCGACGGCGAGAGAGGGAGAAAGGAGAGGAGAGGAGGGTGGTGGTCGTGGCTACGGTGCAAGGGAGAGGTGATGTGGTGGTCGGCAGTGGGCGGCGGCAAGGTGGTCTCTGGTTCACGGGTGGCTCACGGTGGAGAAGAAAGAAGAAGCAAAGAAGAAGGGAAGAGGGGAAACGGCAGCGTTTCTGGGTGGTGTATGTGTTGTTTGTTGTTTTTTTTTTTCTCTTTTGCAGGTTGAGTTTGTAGGTGGTGATGGTTTCTTGCAGATGAATTTTTTGCAGAAAATGGGTTTTGCAGGTAAGCAGAGAAAGATGTCAGGGCAAAAAAAGATTCAAGGCAAGCAGTGCAGGACAAGGGCTAGGTACGGGCAGTGTACTGGTTGTTCACATGCTCACAGTGAATGGCGGCTGCAGCCCCCTCACTGTGCAGCATATGAGGTGGGTTCTGTCCGGACCAGAAAATAACTAATGTATCCCCTTGACTTTATTTCTGGCCCGATAATTCGGGGTTAATCCTGACTTTTTTGAGGATTCCTGGACCCGAAAAACTCCAACTTTGGTCCGAAAAATCCGCAGAAAAATCCCGAGCGTGGGACAAGGCTCGGTTTCGGAATCCGATGCACGAATTACCATAAATTAATTACCCAAGATTAATTTTTATGGTAAATAACTGTAAAATAAATTTTACGGTGACGGTAAAAACTTAAAAATTACCCGGGCTGTTACAGCCTACCCACCTTAAAAAGAATTTCGTCCCCGAAATTCACTCCGGTGCTGTAAATAGGTGCGGATACTGAGAACGCATGTGCTCCTCAACTTCCCACGTGGACTCGTTCGCAGAGTGCTTGCTCCACTTGACTTTTACCATCGGAATGACTCGGTTCCTCAACTGTCTCACCTCCCTGGCAAGGATCTGCTCCGGCAATTCTGTATACGTAAGATCCTCTGCGACCTCAACATCTGCTGTAGTAACCACATGACTCGGATCAGATCTGTACCTCCTCAACATGGAGACGTGAAACACATCATGAATCCTGGACAACTCCTCTGGTAAGGATAATCTGTACGCCAAGGGTCCAACCCTTTCCAAAATCTCATATGGTCTGATGTACCTGGGACTCAACTTCCCTCTTTTCCCGAATCTGATAACACCCTTCCAAGGTGCAACTCGGAGGAAAACTCTCTCTCCCACTTGGTACTCCATCTCACAACGATGTTTATCAGCATAACTCTTCTGTCGGTCCTATGCTGCTCTCATACTCTGCTTAACTACCTGAATCTTGTCAACTGTCTGCTTAACCAAATCTTGACCCACAATCAAACGGAGACCTTCTTCATCCCAATATACTGGACTTCGGCATTTCCTTCCGTAAAGAGCTTCAAACGGTGACAAGCCAATGCTGGAATGAAAATTGTTGTTGTAGGCAAACTCCGCTAAGGACAAATACTGATCCCAACTCCCACTAAAATTAGGAGCACAAGCCCTTAACATGTCCTCCAGCATCTGAATAGTCATCTCTGACTGTCCGTCTGTCTGAGGATGAAATGCGGTGCTGAAACTCAGCTTCGTCCCCAAAAGCTGCTTGCAGACTCTTCCAAAACCGTGATGTGAATCTCGGATCTCTGTCTGAGACTATGGACTTAGGAATCCCATGTAATCTGACAACCTCTGCAACATACTGTTTCACCAACTTATCCAAAGTATCTGTCTGTCGGATGGGGAGAAAATGAGCTGATTTTGTAAGTCGATCAACGATAACCCAGATGGCGTCATGCTGTCTCCGGGTCAACGGTAATCCAACCACAAAATCAATAGTGATCATCTCCCACTTCCACTCTGGCACTGACAAAGATCTCATCTTCCCTGCTGGAGCCTATGCTCGGCTTTCACTTGCTGACAAGTGATACACTTAGCCACATACTCGGCTACATCTTTCTTCATATGTGGCCACCAGAAATGACTCCTCGAATTCTGGTACATCTTGGTGCTCCCGGGATGCATAGCATACGGCGTCATATGTCCTTCTTCCAAAATCTGACTGCGTAGGTCACCAACACTGGGTACACATAGACGTTTCCCCAGCATCAATGCACTATCCTCAGCTATGCGAAACTTGTCTTCTTTCCTACTACGGACCGCTTCCTTCAGCTTGATCAAGTCGGGATCTCCATCTTGTAATTCCACAATCCAGCCCCTCAGGTTAGACTTGACTTCAATATGGGTCAGCAAAGCTCCTGTCTCATCAACTGATAAATTAACTCCCGTTTTCCTTAACTCGATGAGTGAGGACAACGAGTAGGTCGTGGAAGCATCTTCTGGTTGTCTCCGGCTCAAGGCATCTACTACAACGTTAGCTTTTCCAGGGTGATACTCAATAGTACAATCATAATCATTCAGCAACTCAACCCAACGTCGTTGTCGCAGGTTAAGTTTGAAACGGCCCGACCCGTATTTACCGTACACAGTAAACACGTGCCGGAACTGTGACAACCCAACCAAAATCAAGCCCAGTATACAATGTGTACAATAGAAACTCGGGCCCAACGGTCCAAAATAGGAAACATCATAAATAACAAAACCGGCCCAATGGCCCAATAATATCAATAAAATGCATAGCGGAAGACTTAATAACTCACATAAACACGGTATGCGTCATAGATGCAAACTATGGATCCAAGTCCTATCCAAGGGATAACTCCGCAGCCTGTCTGGAATGCATCAATCCTGTACCACAAATAATGCATCCTACAGGATGAAAGCCCGCAGGTGAGGGGTGAATCCGAAGTGCTCACCGACGAAGGAAAGACAATCAATATGCAACTATAATAACTCAAGGTCCAAAAACAGGTGAAAACAACCAAAAACATACCCTACCGAAAACTCGACCCAAAACCGGTCCAAGACCAAAAAGACTAAAACAGAAATCCAATTTTTTCTTTCCGGGCCCCGTCACGGATAAGCTAGAGGTCAGACCTGGTTATCAATATATTCCGGGTGCCAGACCAAATCTAGAGAACCCAGGGATCGACATCCCAAAAATACGAACCCAGGGATAGACATCCCAAAGATAATCACGGGATAGACATCCCAAGCATAGACATGCTTATCACAAGAACCCAGGTCACGACCACCACGAAACAGTCATAAACCATCGAGTCGTACCACTACTTATCACGTGACAATTATATTATCGTCATCAAAATCAAATCACAGGGATCGACATCCCTAACCAAAATACCGGGATAGACATCCCTATCCAAAATCAAGGATCGACATCCTTATCTCAAATTATTATTAATTAATCCATTATATCTTATACCAAAAGACTCAAGATCAACATGTAACAGCCCGGGTAAAATTTGGATTTTTACCGGGACTGTTAAAGTCATTATACAGTGAATTACCGGATGAATTAATCTTGGGTAATTAATTCAAGGTAAATCGGGAGTCGTTTTTCGAAACCGAGAGTTTTCCCGCGCTCGTGATTTTCCCGCGGATTTTTCGAACCTAAGTTGGCATTTTTCGGGTTTCGGAATTTCTCGGAAAAATCACATCGGAAAATAACTAAGGAGGTATCTGTTATTTTCTGGTCCGGATCGGATTCGCCCGTAATGCAGACGAACTGCATTATTGTTAATCACATGTTAAATAGTATTTTCAGTTTATAAAAAGGAAGAAGAAGAAGGAGGCAGCCGGAAGAGGGGAGGAGGAGAAAAAAAAAAGAGAAAAGAGAGAAAAGGAGAGGAAAAAGAAAAAGAGAGGAGAAGAGAAAAAAAAAAANGCGGATTTTTCGAACCTAAGTTGGCATTTTTCGGGTTTCGGAATTTCTCGGAAAAATCACATCGGAAAATAACTAAGGAGGTATCTGTTATTTTCTGGTCCGGATCGGATTCGCCCGTAATGCAGACGAACTGCATTATTGTTAATCACATGTTAAATAGTATTTTCAGTTTATAAAAAGGAAGAAGAAGAAGGAGGCAGCCGGAAGAGGGGAGGAGGAGAAAAAAAAAAGAGAAAAGAGAGAAAAGGAGAGGAAAAAGAAAAAGAGAGGAGAAGAGAAAAAAAAAAAGAAAAGAGAGAAATAGAAAAAAATAGAAATAAGGAAAAAAAGAAAACAGGAAAAAAAAATACTGAGAGAGAGGAAAAAAAATTAATTAAATCAGAAAATGAAAAAAAAGGGAAAATCGGAAACAGGAAAAAAGAGAAAATATGAAAATGGAGAAAATGGTTTTTGCACAGTACCGTCACCTTCGTTGCTTCCGCCTAGTTACTGTGCACACGCCGCCGCTCCCCGACGAATCTCAACGCACCGCCTTCACCGCCGTATTCCCCTCACCGGCGCGAACTCAGCCCTGTCGCCACCTTCTCCTTCCGCCGCCTGACGGGCTGCAACGCGCCGTCGACCCGATGCAGACCCGGCGGATCCTCTTCCTCCGCCTCCTGCTACGCCGTCGCGACGCGCCTAGCCACCCTTCCACCGCCCTCAAGCTCGCCCCAGCCTCGCCGACCTCGCGCGAGTTTCCCCTTGCCCGTACCTGTCGTTCGTCGCGCCGCCATCGCCGAACCCGAGGTTCGGATATCGGGCAGTTTCCCGAGGAGCCGGCGTCGGACCGGACATTGTTTTCCGAAGTTGAGTAATCGGCCAAGGTGAGGATGGATAAACCTTGATATGTGCCCGTAATGCTGTGTGTGTATCCTTGTTGTTTGTGTATTTTTGTTGTTAGACTGATCTGTTGGAATAATTATTGACTGTTACTTGATTGCTGTGGAATTATTGATGTTGTTGTTGGATTGTGATAGACTTGTGTACATTGTGTTGGGAATATGGATGAACTGGTCAATGTGGATAGTTGTGTGTTCTGTTGTTTGAATGAACTACCGAGAGGGTCATTGTTGGATATTTGACTGTTATGGTTATTGATGTTGCTGTTGTTGGACTGTGCTATTGATCGTGTGGATATTGTGGTGAGCTGTTAATTGTGAATAATTGGTGTTACATGTATTGTTGATGGATATTTGGTAATATGGAATTGTGTTGGTTACTTGGCTGCTACGGTTATTGTTGCTGTTGTTGCTATGATGTTGATTTGCTTGATTGAACCGCTGTATGATTATTATTGGTTTATTGGATACTGTGTTGTGATTGATGTTGGACTGTGAGTAATTAATGTTACGAAACTGTTGATGGAATGGTCTGTTGTATAACTTGAGCTAATAGGAAGTTGGATAATTGCTTGACTGTTATGGATATTGTGATTGTTGTCGGTAAACAGTGTTGTGATCGGATTATTGGAATAAACTATTGACTGTGGATATTTAAGAAATGGAAATTGGAAATTAGAAATTAGAATTGATATGACATGATGATATATGTGGGAAGTAGTGGTACGACCCGATGGTTTGAAGATTAATTCTAGGATGCTATGGTCGGTTACTTGGTTTGGTTACTTGATTCGGTTGGCATGTTGTTACCTGTGGTTAGGGTATACCAAATACCCAGTGGTTCGGATATACCGAATATCCGGTTGGCATGTTGTTGCCTGTGGTTAGGGTATACCAAATACCCAGTGGTTCGGATATACCGAATATCCGGTTGGCATGTTGATGCCTGTGGTTGGGGTATACCGAATACCCAGTGGTTCGGATATACCGAATATCCAGTTTTGGGATGTTGATCCCGGTATAGTATTTTGGGTTGTTGAACCCGGTGTGATTTGGTAATTTGGGACATGGTCCCGGTATGGTAAGATTTGGTTTGGTTCTTTGACCTGGCATCCAGAATTAATTGATAACCTGGTACGACCCTAGCTTGTCCAGTGACGGGGCCCGGAAGATAAAGTTGGAAATAAAAATTAATGAGTATTCATTTGGTCTTGGCTTTGATATGATTTAGTAGGATTCCTCTATCGTGTTGTTTGTGTTGGTTTCCTCTGTTATGTTGTTTGTGTTGGTTTCCTCTGATGTGTTGTTTGAGTTGGATTCCTCTGTCGTGAAGTATGTGTTAGTTGTTATGGCAGTATCCTTGTGATGTGATTGTAGTGCTTATTGTTGTGTTTATTTCGAAAGTATTATGGTTGATTATATATCACTGTTTATCTTTCGTCGGTGAGCGCTTGGGACTCACCCCTCGCCTGCGGGGTTTCATCCCGTAGGATGAGTTGTTTGTAGTGCAGGAACGTACCGGGCAAGCTGATGCGTACCCTCGGACAGGACTCGGATCCATTAGTTGCATTGGGCTTGCATATGTTAACATGTGAGTCATAAGTCTTCCGCTGTGCATATTGTTGAGTTTTCTGCTGTGTATATGTTGTAATTGGGCCATTGGGCCGGATGGTGGTTGTTGTTGATGTCCCCGGGGTTCGGGTGACGAGTTCCTTGTTGGGCCGAAAGGCCAGATTTCAGTTTTGTTATTGGGCCGTTGGCCAGTTTGTTGTTTTATTTACTATTTGTTGGGCTTTATTGGGTTGGGTTGTCACAGTTCCGGCACGTGTTTACTGTGTACGGTAAATACGGGTCGGGGCGTCTCATTTTGGTAGCGGAGCGGGCGTTAGGTCTTGTCGGGCAGTCTATGTGTGTTGTTGTCTTGTTTCCATCGTTTGCTCCAGTTGTTTAATATTTTACATCATTTAGTTAGTGCATTATGGATCCAGTCAAGGGACGCCAGCTGTCGCGGAACATACACATATGAGGTAAATGATGCCATAATATGCGAAAAAAAATAAATATTATTAATACTGCAAATATTGATATTTTGAGTACAAAGGGAAATATTAATATTTTGATATTACAAACAGAAATATTACAGTGATATTTTATATTTTATAAAAAGGGAAATAATACACTGATTTTTGATATTTTAAATAAAGAAAATACAATTAACGGTTTGGAACGACGTTGACACGGAAACTGTTTGCATCACTGTTGATGTTGACCGTGACCCTGTCGCTCCACGAGAACCACATGCCGCCTCTGTCGCGCTGGCCAGGAATCTCGAACCGGTTAGCTTGAGGGAATCGGAGTGGGATGAGACCGCGATCGTCTCGTGGTTGCCACTGCGTCTCCGTCAGAAGAACCATGTTCGCCTTATACTGGTTCTTCAAGTCCCTCAGGGTGCGTGAGAACTCCTGGGCACGTCTTGCCACTCCTCTGCAGTTCCACACCAGTAGCCGTACCTTTGGCCAGGTTGGAGGTACCCGAGTCATTCTGGGTATGCTCTGGGCTGTCATTGAGAGCTGGTAGTAAGCGCCTTGCTCCACAGTTTGGCAAGTGGACTCCAGGTTGAACTCTTGAAGTCTTTCCGAGATGAAGAACATCACGGAGTTTGCTGAGCCGTTGTAGGAAGTCCTCAGTGTCCCATGGTCCTCTAGGAAGAACACCTCTTCCATGGGAGTGACGAAGAACCGCGACGAGTAGAGTTCGTCGACAAAGACCAGGCGTGGCATTCTGCCGAGCTCGTTCGGCAGCTCTTCAGCACATTCGTTGACCATATTGTAAGCCAGTCGGTTCCTTCTGCCAAGATTGGCACCTTCGACGAAGAAGACGGATGAAGGAGCAGGCACTTTGTTTGGACGTGTGGGGTTTTGTTTTACGATCGTTGTGTTTTCTTTTGCCTCAAAATTTTGTTTGCTTTTGATGCTTTTGATGAATTACACTTCACCGCTCCTTCTTTTATACTCTTATGGGGAGCGTGATTACCGTTTTTGATTTTCAAGATTTTGTTTTTGAATTTACCGTTGCTTGCATTTATTGCTTTACGCGTCTTTCGGATTACCGTGCCAGAGTTTTTCAGTCTTTTTGCATCTCTTGATTTCCTTCGCTCTGGCTACCTTGTCTTTTCTTTTTATGGTCCTAATATCTTTTCTTGCATCTTTTATCACAAGCATCCGTGACCATTGAGGCTAGACGGATGGGGCCGTATCTCGAGTAGAGCGCATGTGCGACAAGCTCACAGCTGTTCGGACATCGTGGAGAGATACGAGCCTTGACAGACGTTTTGGCTTATGCGGAAATTGTGAGCAAGTGGGTATCGTTTCTTTCGAGGGACACAGGACGTTCCCGTGAACATCGCCTTGCCAGTTAACGGATGTCTTCTTCACGAGGTTAACCGATGTCACCGTTAACTGTACGTGTCATGTTTCTCAGGATTGAGAATGGACACGATCGAACTAAAGCGCCGAGCATGAAAACATATCTTGTTTTAATTTCTTTTGTTTTGATTTTGGTTAAACGAGTTTTATTTTATTTTTAATTTCTTTATGTTGGTTATAATTCGTTTTATCGGTCCTGTTTTTAACATCATTGTGTTCGATCTTATTTTCATTCATGACGGTTTGTTATGTTTTAAATATTTTGTTTCTTTTCAGTTAAATATGAACTTTCATATCTTAATAAGAGAATTCATAATCTAAGAGATTTGAATTCAAAAGGAAACTTATTTTATTAATATATAACAGTTCTACATCGGAGAAGCAGTACTCTACTGAGTTACCTGCTTCTCTAAGTCTTTTACAAGTTGCTGGACGTTCCTCAGGTGAGGGAACAGCTCCGCGCACGCCAGTTCAATTTGTGCCACCGCCGAGCTGATCTTCCTCAGGGAGACGTTCAGCTGCGTCAACTTCTGTTGCGGTGTGCTGCTTTCAGCTATCGCTTTGCCTTTCTTGTCCTCAGCTTTCTTGCCGGCACGCTTCCTCCGTCGCTTTGGGGAGACCACCATGTGCTCCTCCAGACCGATGATGTTGGTCTTGAACCGCTTCTTTGTAGGCTCTTCATCGGAGCTTGTTGGGAAAGCAGTGCCACCGATGTAGCTGTTGTTCTCGGAGTCTGAGGTCGTTCGAGAACGAAGTGGAGAGTCCATGGCTGAGAGTGAATGTCTCAGCTGTGAGGTTTGGTATTTATAAGCGGATGAGATGTCGCTTAAGGGTATAAGCGGTATCTCATGTTGAGTTTGGACACCTGGCAGAGTGTGCCAGAAGCTTATCGTGGTAGGACCCACGGATAAGACGGAATTTCGGGGACGAAATTCTTTTTAAGGTGGGTAGAATGTAACAGCCCAGGTAAAATTTAGATTTTTACCGGGACTGTTAAAGTCATTATACAGTGAATTACCGGATGAATTAATCTTGGGTAATTAATTCAAGGTAAATCGGGAGTCGTTTTCGAAACCGAGAGTTTTCCCGCGCTCGTGATTTTCCCACGGATGTTTCGAACCTAAGTTGGCATTTTTCGGGTTTCGGAATTTCTCGGAAAAATCACATCGGAAAATAACTAAGGAGGTATCTGTTATTTTCTGGTCCGGATCGGATTCGCCCGTAATAAAGACGAACTGCATTATTGTTAATCACATGTTAAATAGTATTTTCAGTTTATAAAAAGGAAGAAGAAGAAGGAGGCAGCCGGAAGAGGAGAGGAGGAGAAAAAAAAAGAGAAAAGAGAGAAAAGGAGAGGAAAAACAAAAAGAGAGGAGAAGAGAAAAAAAAAAGAAAAGAGAGAAATAGAAAAAAATAGAAATAAGGAAAAAAAAGAAAACAGGAAAAAAAATACTGAGAGAAAGGAAAAAAAATTAATTAAATCAGAAAATGAAAAAAAAGGGAAAATCGGAAACAGGAAAAAAGAGAAAATATGAAAATGGAGAAAATGGTTTTTGCACAGTACCATCACCTTCGTTGCTTCTGCCTCGTTACTGTGCACACGCCGCCGCTCCCCGACGAATCTCGACGCACCGCCGCCACCGCCGTATTCCCCTCACTGGCGCGAACTCAGCCCTGTCGCCGCCTTCTCCTTCCGCCGCCTGACGGGCTGCAACGCGCCGTCGACCCGATGCAGACCCGGCGGATCCTCTTCCTCCGCCTCCTGCTACGCCGTCGAGACGCGCCTAGCCACCCTTCCACCGCCCTCGAGCTCGCCCCAGCCTCGCCGACCTCGCGCGAGTTTCCCCTTGCCCGTACCTGCCGTTCGTCGCGCCGCCATCGCCGAACCCGAGGTTCGGATATCGGGCAGTTTCCCGAGGAGCCGGCGTCGGACCGGACATTATTTTCCGAAGTTGAGTAATCGGCCAAGGTGAGGATGGATAAACCTTGATATGTGCCCGTATACAAGACAATGTATACACATAAATGCACATAATCGGTATGCTATGATGCCAATACTGCGAAATAACCCATCCCGGTTCATATCCGTTATTATTCTTTTACCGAAAATATTTTACTGTACGTATTTCCGAATACAATTTCGGTACCATACTTTAATTAAAACTCTTTTCAAAATATATATTCATAAAATAGTTATAATTTCCAAAATTATAATCACCATAATTTTTCCATAAAAATAATAACGTATTTATATTTTTCAGAAAATATATATAGTATTTATCTTTTTCTAAATATACATAATAATATTTACCAACACAAAATATAATAACCTTTAATTTTCAAAGTACATATGTGTATATTCCTCAACCATATTTTTCTAGAGAAAATAATACATATATTAAATTTCCAGAAATTAATTTCATGGTATATATATATTTTCCAAATAATAATAGTTTTTCCAAAACAAAACTTAATTATTTATCAAAGTATATATATTTATATTTTCCACAAAATACCAGAATTAAATTGAACCTACTTTTCTCAAAGTAATTATATAATTTTTTTTCCAAAATTATATATCAGATTATGAATAAATAAATATATATGTATACATTTTTTTAAAAAAAAAATTAATCGGGCTGGGCTGAACAGGACCAAGCCCAGGCTTGCACTGTGCAAGCCCAGCCAGCCCATGCCCAACCCGAGCCCAGATCAACCAAGCCCAGAAACTGCGACCCGACTACATGTAACGGATCCTGCAGAACTCGGTCTTACCTCCGGGTTGCGACGACGCGACGGCAACGACGAGCACAGGAGGGAACGCGAGCTCAACCACGACGTCGAGGCGGCACAAGCGGCGCGGGGGCGGCGGAAAACCAGCGCTGCAACACCGGCAGGAAGCTGGAGACGCCGAGGAGCTGGATCCGTCGGGTCTGCCGACGGGTCAACGCCTTCCACAGGCGCGTCAGGCAGCAGCGTCAGGCGGAGGCAGCGCCGTTGAGGTCGCTACGGTGTGGCAGTCCTGACGGCGGTGGTGGTGAGTCGAGACACGGCCCGGAGCTCCGTTTGGTGAACAGTGGCAGGGGGTGGCTCCGGGGTGACAACTGTTCACTCTGTTTTTTTTTTCTTTTTCTTGAATTTTCTTATTTTCTTTCTTTTCCTTTTTCTTTGATTTTCTTCCTCTTTTTTTTCTTTCTGTTTCTATATTTTTTTCTCTTTTTTTTCTTCTCTTTTTTTCTTTTTACTGTCTTCTCTCTATTTTTTTCTCAACTGGTTTTCTTTTTTTTCCTTTCTTTTTTTTCTCTTTTTTCTTTCTTTTCTTTTTCTCTCTTTTCTTTTTTTTTTCTCTCTTTTTTTTTTCCTCTCCTTTCCTCTTTTTTTTCTCTTCTCTTCTTCCTCTCCTGGTTTCTTCTTTCCCGGTTATAAAGATGAAAAATGAACTTTTCAGCCTGTGATTCATCAATAATGCAGCTTGTCTGCATTATTAAAGCGAGTCCGGTCCGGACCAGAAAATAACTGATACCGCCTTAGTTATTTTCAGGTGTGATTTTTCCGAGAATTCCGAAACCCGAAAAATACCAACTTAGGCCCGAAAAATCCACGAAAAAATTACGAGCGCGGGAAAACTCTCGGTTTCAAAAAACGACTCCCGATTTACCTTGAATTAATTACCCAAGATTAATTCAACAGTAAATCACGGTAATAAGACTTTTACAGTCCCGGTAAAAATCCAAAATTTTTACCCGGGCTGTTACAAAGTTCCTTCGAAGTCATGATGTACTTGAGACTCTTATGATCCGTGAAGATCTGGCATCTCTCACCAAACAGATAATGTCGCCAAATCTTCAAAGCAAGGATCACTGCGGCCATCTCTAGATCATGTGTCGGGTAGTTCTTCTCATGTGGCCTCAACTGTCTCGAAGCATAGGCAATCACTCGGCCTTCTTGCATCAAAACTGCTCCCAAACCAAGACCTGAAGCATCACAAAACAACACATACTCCACTTCTGGCTTAGGTACTGTCAAAACTGGTGCTGATGTCAACTTCTTCTTCAGTTCATCAAAACTCTTCTGGCAGGCATCACTCCATACAAAGGCTTGATCTTTCCTCAATAGCTTGGTCATGGGACTGGCTATCAAGGAAAAACCCTCAATGAATCTCCGGTAATATCCTGCAAGGCCAAGAAAACTTCTGACTTCGGGTACCGTCTTGGGCGGCTCCCACTCTAAAACGGCTTTCACTTTAGCAGGGTTAACCTTAATCCCATCCCCGGATACAATATGTCCAAGGAATGCTACCTCCTCAAGCCAGAACTCACACTTGCTGAACTTGGCATACAACTCCTTCTCTCCCAGCCTCTGTAGCACTACCCTCAGGTGCTCCTGATGTTCTTCTCTGCTCTTGGAGTATATCAGAAAGTCATCGATGAAGACTACCAAAAACTTGTCCAAGAACTCGTTCAGGACCAAGTGCATCAAGCACATGAAAACTGCAGGTACATTGGTCAAACCGAAAGGAACCACTGTGAACTCAAAATGTCCATACCGAGTACGGAAGGCCGTCTTCGATATGTCCTTCTCTGCAATCTTGACTGATGGTAACCAGATCGAAGATCTATCTTGGAAAATACAGTAGCTTCCTGTAGCTGATCGAAGAGGTCATCAATCCTGGGAAGCGGGTACTTGTTCTTCACTGTCACGTTATTCAACTGTCGGTAGTCTACACACATCCGCAAACTGCCATCCTTCTTCTTCACAAAGAGGACTGGTGATCCTCAAGGTGATGTACTAGGTCTGATGAAACCCTTCTCGAGCAGCTCATCCAACTGCTTCTTCAACTCCTAGAGTTCTGTCGGTGCCATCCGATATGGTGCCATCGAGATAGGTGTCACTCCTAGCATCAAATCGATGGTGTACTCGACTTCCCTATCAGGTGGCAATCTTGGCAGATCCTCTGGAAACATATCTGGGAACTCCCTCACAACTATGATGTCCCCCAAAACCGGAGTCTGAACTTCTTCACCCTTGACATGGGTCAGCAAAGCATCTGGATCCAACGGCTTCATCCCAACATCCTGATTAGCTGAGATACTACATGTAGTAGCAGCTCTCCCAATATCTGTCAACAAAACCTTATGTCCACCATCGGAAGTCAACAACACTTCCTTGGTTCGACAGTTCACCATAGCACTATACTTGGACAACCAATCCATCCCCAAGATGATATCAAAACCTCCCATGTTCATCATAATCAAACGTGCAAGAAAAACCACGCTATCGTACGAAAGCGTTACGTCTCTGCATACATGGGTTAACCTGACTACTATACCCGCAGGTAACCTAACCCTCATCGGACAAGCTAAACTCTCTCCCGTACAGTTATGTAGTATTACAAAGCTTTGCACAATAAACGAATGCGTAGCACCAGGATCAATCAAAGTATATGCAGTACTACCAAAGACTGTAAAAGTACCTGCTATAACATCGGCATTCTCCGGATCCTCATCAGCGGTGATCACAAATGCTCTCGACACTGTTGTACTTTGGTTCATGGCTGATTGGGTCCTAGCAGCAACAGCTCCACGTCCTCAGCCTCGGCCAACTCCAGAACCATTAGGTACACTGGCAACTGAAGCTTGCACCGTCTGAACAGGTGTCGAACCTCCAGTTCTTCCTAACGGTAGTGCCCAACTTCGTTACACTCATAGCACCTCACCTGAGACAGAGGGGGTCTCGGGCGAGCATTCCAAGATGAAGTCCCTCCAGACTGAGTCCAAGAACTACCTCGGTTGTTGTAGTTGTTGTTCTATCCACGTCCCTAACTAGCTGGCATGAACTGGCTCTGTCCATATCCTGACCGGTTCGCTGGTGTCTGGAACCTCTTTTTCTGTCCCCCAGAACTCTGTGCAGCATGCCTCTTACGGATCTCCTGTTGCACCCTCTCATTACCCAGCCAAATAATCTCAGCTCTCAGGGCATCTGTCAGCATGTCCTGGTAAGTCTCATAGACCTTGAACCCCATAACTGTCTGGATACCTAATCAAAGACCATCCTAGAAACGTTTACATCTGGCCTCCGGAGTAGCTACAAACTCACTGGCATAGATGGACAGGCGGTTGAACTTGATCTCATAATCATTGACCGTCTGTTCTGGTCCCTGTTGTAGTCCCAGAAACTCTCGTCTTAGCTGATTCTGGTATGCCTCAGATACAAACTTCCTTCGGAACATCTCCACGAACTGGTTTCACGGCATAGTGATAGGTGTCGGCATGTCCCTGGTAGTAGACTCCCACTAATCAACAGCATCTCCTCGGAATATGGCAGCGACATATCTGGCCCACTTGTCATTCCTGCACGCCAGCTTCAGCATAACCCTGTTCATCTGTCTAAGCCAACGATCAGCATCCTGTGATGTAGTGACACTGGTGAAGATCTCTGCCCCAAGCTTCTCCAGCTTCATATACACTGGATCCTCAACTGGTCCCTGGTTTTCCTGTTCCCGGGCTCCCATAGCATCGATACGTGTATCCCTGGCTTCTTGCCTTCGCAGAATCTGAGTTACCACGTTTAGCATCTGCGCAGGGTCTCCCAAAGGAATATTCGGAAGGTGTTCCGGACCTCCCGCAACTCGCTGCGGCTGATCCACCGATACCTAATCCTCATCTAGGTGACCTCCAGTATGCTGATTCCCTCCAACCGGATCCATTCGTACCTGTATGAGAATGTACATGTATGCATGTCATATCATGTCGTGACAAATCTTATGCACAAACAAACAATCATGCAATCACAGTTATGTCCCTAATGACCTACTGCCTGCTTCGCTACCAAACTGAAGCGCCCCGACCCATATTTACCATACACAATAAACACGTGCCGAAACTATTCTTATTGATAGGGATTGTAATACAACTCACAAGTAGTTTACAACAGCAATCCATATAATACATTTGTCACCCATACTCGGGGACCATTATTCAGCAATACACAGCTCACATTATGCAACAGCAACAGAGAAAAGAGCAAGCAACAGCAGCAGAATTATAATACAGCAACATATGCAACAGAACAGCAGCGGAAAACTCTATGCACATGCAGCGGGGTATGGATCCGGAGTCAGGTGGAGAAGAAAGCAGCAGCCAACGTACATCGTACCTGAACTACGAAGCAACCAAACCTACGGGATGAAACCCCGCAGGTGAGGGGTGAGTCCGAAGTGCTCACCGACGAAGGATAAACAGAGATATATAATCAACTGTAATACTTTCGAAGTAACACAACCAACACAACAAAAGAATCCAACACAAACAACACAACAGAAGAATCCAACACAAACAACACAACAGAAGAATCTTACTAAAACATAACTAAGCCAAGACCAAAAGAATGCTTATTATTTTTATTACCAATTTTATCTTCAGGGCCCCGTCACTGGACAAGCTAGGGTCGTACCTGGTTATTAACTAATTCTGGATGCCAGGCCAAATCACAATCCTGGATCAACATCCCAATACCAACAATCCGGGATCAACATCCCAATACCAACAAATCCGGGATCAACATCCCAATATCAAAAATCCGGGATCAACATCCCAATAACAACATCATCCGGGATCAACATCCCCATCAACCAACCAAACCAGCCATGACACCACAGAACTAGTCTCTAACCATCTAGTCGTACCACTACTTTCCACGTGACAATTATATCATCATCTCAAATTCAATTCCAATTCCATTACTCTATCATCAATTATTCAACTTTTTATTATCTCAGATTAATCCGCAGGCTCAACCAGCTAACAATCTCATATCACTATTTATTCACAAATATCAGTTCAATGGTTACTCACAATACCACAATCCAAGAACACACTCCAGCAACATCACAACAATATCCACAGCAATCAAATAGCAAACAATAACCATCAACAATTTCCAAAGCAATCATATAACAGTCAATAATCAATTCAGCAGTTCAATCAAACAACAAAATCAAACACAGTATTACAGGCACATATCCAAGGTTATCCATCCTCACCTTAGCCGATTTTCAGTTATGGAATTGTCCAACAGACTCCAAAACCGGCTCCTCAGGTATCTGCTCGTTATCAACTCCTATATCAAACAATTAATATGTACACATAAGTGATATGCAAATGTGATGCTACTACTGTATACCGAAAAATAAATACTGACTCGTCTCGGTTACACCCCCGGGCTAATTTTTCCATTATCATCATCATTCACCATTTATTTCCAGTGTCTAAAATAATACTATACTTATACCTACACCTATACAATACCTACTTTGATAATACCCTTTCCATATTTTTTTCTTCAAGTATGTACTTTCCAAAATTATTAATTACTATTATTGTATTTTTTCCATAATATTATCCCCCAAGATTTTTCCAAAATATTGTTTCCACAATTTACATTTTATTTTTCCAGAATTGTAATTTTTCTAGATTTAATTTTATTTCCATTTTCTTTCTTTTTTTTTTTTACGAACTGGGCCTCAACAGTGCCAGATCATGCCATGCACAGTGCCAAGCCCAGGCCCCAAACAGGAGCCCAGGAGCAGGCCCAGAGCATAGCCCACGGTTCGGCCCAAACTCCAAGCCCAGTAGCTCAACACAATTACCCAAACCCAGCTTTTAAGCCCACACACCCAAGCCCACAACCCTAGCCCAAATCGCAACCCATACCCATCTATTACTCGCGGGTTGACCCGACCCACCCGTCATTGAACGGGTCGCGTCTTCCTCAAATCTGCTTACCTTTGGCAACGGCGGCACGGGACGAGCAGGCGTGGCGGCGCGACGCAAGGAGGGAGGGAGGCGACACGGAAACGGGAGCGAGGCGCTGCGTGGGAGGCGCGGCACGGCGGCAGCTGCTGGTGCTGCAGGCGGCAGCTACTGGTGCTGCAGGCGGCGGTCGTCGTTGGTGTCGTGGCAAACCGGCGACTCGCCTAGGCTTGTCTCCGCTGTACGGCGACGGCGAGCGAGGGAGAAAGGAGAGGAGAGGAGGGTGGCGGTCATGGCTGCGGTGCAAGGGAGAGGTGATGTGGTGGTCGGCAGCGGGCGGCAGCAAGATGGTCTCGGGTTCACGGGTGGCTCACGGTGGAGAAGAAAGAAAAAAGAAGAAGAAGGGGAGAGGGGAAACGGCAGCGTTTCTGGGTGGTGTATGTGTTGTTTGTTGTTTTTTTCTTTTTTTTCTCTTTTGCAGGTTGAGTTTGCAGGTGGTGATGGTTTCTGGCAGATGAAGTTTTTGCAGGAAATGGGTTTTGCAGGTAAGCAGAGAAAGATGTCAGGGCAGAAAAAGATTCAAGGCAAGCAGTGCAGGACAAGGGCTAGGCACGGGCAGAGTACTGGTTGTTCACATGCTCACAGTGAATGGCGGCTGCAGCCCCCTCACTGTGCAGCATGTGAGGCGGGTTCTGTCCGAACCAGAAAATAACTAATGTACCCCCTTGACTTTATTTCTGGCCTGATAATTCGGGGTTAATCCTGACTTTTCTGAGGATTCCTGGACCCGAAAAATTCCAACTTTGGTCCGAAAAATCCGCAAAAAAATCCCGAGCGTGGGACAAGGCTCGGTTTCGGAATCCGAAGCACGAATTACCATAAATTAATTACCCAAGATTAATTTTTATGGTAAATAACTGTAAAATAAATTTTACGGTGACGGTAAAAACGTAAAAATTACCCGGACTGTTACAATTGGAGCCAGTGGTTTTAGGTGTGAGAGTTGCCATCAGAGAAAAGAAAAGCTAGGGTTGTAGTAAGCGGTTAAGCAGTAGGCTCCGCTACCATGTAGAAACACAACTCTAGGAATACGATGTTACTGAGAATTGGCCGGGAGATACCTGGCCTGAATATGTTATTAAATACACATAGTTATAGTATGTGATATATATGTATAGGAAGTGTATATAGGGTACCGGAATACAACTAGAAGATACCTACACTAGGTATCAGGGATGAAGATAAGATAAATACACTAGGTGTGAGGATCATGTCTATCTTATACTAAGAGTAGGAAACTAAACATATATTTAACCCATTTATAAATTTTACATTATTCTTTCTTTCTTGTCAGAGGAGTCAATTTTTCATTCATAAAAATTATGAATAAAGAATGGTTTTAAGATTGTTCTCTACGATTTGTAGAATCATGGTGGTTCTTGCCGAAAATTAGTCATCATATTTCTTGCTGCAATGACCAATATATTCTTATTGCAAATTATTTCTAGGATGCTATTTTGAAATCCCAAACAAATTTTTTAGTTTTTTCTAATCAATCTTCTTA
The DNA here is from genome assembly GCA_028386065.3 of Turnera subulata. NCBI lineage: Eukaryota > Viridiplantae > Streptophyta > Magnoliopsida > Malpighiales > Passifloraceae > Turnera > Turnera subulata. The sequence goes on along the minus strand of JAKUCV010001283.1, from coordinate 30,285 downwards.
TTTTAGCCTAATTAATTTACCTATCATACTAATTTAGTGGCTAGAAGCATAGCTCATTGTTTCAATGTAAAATATATATATCATTTTCCTTTTAAGTAGTTTGATCCTACATTTGTAAGTAAAAAAATCTAAATTCTAAAAATATAATATATTGTATTATTTCTATATACATACAATTTATGATTTTCCAAAACCAATCATTCTATATATGTAGTATGTTTTTCTTGTATTTGTAAAATTAAAACTCTAAAGCCAACAAAAATTAAACTCTAATTGCTATTATTATGTAGTAAATCCTTGAAAATAATTATATAATTGTTTATGCTCAATATTCGTGATAAGGATGTAGAATGAGCAATACTTTACTTACATGTCTAAGCAGGTGATTGATTCTCATGAATATTAAAAAAAATAAAAATTACATGTGCAATTAGATAAAGTTCGCTACAACATAACATAAGTAATGTAATTACTCCACAAACAAGCATTTAAAGCAATAAAATATTATAATAATGTACTGTAAATTACAAAAGGAACTATTACACATCAAATTAAAGAAAATAGAATAATTAACCCGGAGTAATTGCTCAGTAGTTAGATTTTATTGCAATTATACATAAACATTAAAAGTAATTATTCTTTTTCTATACTAAGTAATTACTTTTTCTCAATGAAATTAATCTACTATTTATGTATGAAAACATAAGGCTACTGCTTGGGAGATCAACACAATAGTCGAGGACATCAAGAAGCTAAATGGAAAATTGCAGGAATGCATATTCTAAAAAATCCAAACATTAGCAAGCTTGTTTAAGTTTTGAGGGAGTAAATACAAGTTGTTGGTTCTCAATAGACATCCTAAGATTTAAGTTGGGCTTTGGATCATGATCGGATTCTACCAACTATCGATGAGACCTGTCGAGCAATAATTTTAGCCCATTGATCCAGTTTTTGAGCGATTGTGTTTGTTTTTTTCTTCTTTTTTTTTTTGTGGACATTGGACCGAAATAGTTCAAAGTGTAGGAATTAATCTCATTGTAGTATGATCTATAATAGGCAAGGAAACATTTTTTTTTCTTTTTTTGAATAACCTTCTTATCAAATTAATTGATTTCAGCTAAAGCTAAAAGTAAGAAATGAATTAAAATTGATGTGACTAGGCCTAACTTCTAGGTCCTCACATAACACTAGGGGACTCCCTGGACTTGTAGCCTTTCAAAGTCTCATCGAGTTAGACATAATTCAGGCCAAGGTTGTTAGATAGACCTACCAGGGTACGGCATCAGTTTACCTCAATTACAAAGTACTATACATGTTTGTTTCGATAGTTTTAAGCCATTCACTCTCAATCATTCTCCTTTAGAACGTTGAAAAGCTTTTGTTTCAAAGGACAAAAAAAAAAAGGTTGAAAAGCAATTGAGAATGGAAAGATCGAGCAGGCAAAATTCTCAATTATATCTTCACTTTGAAGAATGACTGGCCACTAAACTTGGATGCATTGTGGATGGTTACAAATTAAAAACAAGCCAAACGCATAATTTTGCATGAAAGATGTGGTTGTATCAAAACCTAATTAGTACAAGAAACACCTAATCCAGAGAAGTTAATAGTAGAGTTTTGAATCCAGAGAAGTTAATAGTAGAGTTTTGAGTATTATATTAGTTAAACTAATTAATCACCAACGCTTTCAGGATACCTTTTTCAAAGATTTCAGTAGTGTTTTGTCTTGATGGATGGTACAAACACAATTGTCCAAAAATTATATGCATTTGGAGGGAGGGGCACCCCCATCATCTTACAAGAGTTGGATGAGAAAATGAGTACAAATCCATACCACAGTAATAGATATAGATGGCAGGGGCAGGAAGAGGGAGAGTCAACCAGAAGAAAGAGATGCACAAGGCTCGAGAGTGAAAGATAGGGACACAATTATTGAGACTCCCACACATCATACACTTACTCGACTAAAACCCATCACTCTCTCTTTCTTTCTGCCACTCTTTTTCCACATACCATAAACATTACTAACATGCAGTTCACTTTCCACCCCGAATTTAAGAAAGACAAGAAAAAATACTAGTAAAAGGAAACCCCCCTCCCCCCAAAAAAAAGGGTTCTACTTTAGCCGCGGGTTCTTGCGCTTTCACTCAATTTGAGAAGATGGCTAGTCACATTCTATAGCTGTTAGTAGTACTAGCTAAGGGTAAGATGTTTCCCGTTCTTTGTGCCAGTTAATGTAGCAAGTTCTTCCATCATCAAGATTAAGAATGTTGCATGTCAGTTCCTTTGTGCCTGCAGAATGATCGATCATCATTTGTTCTCTTATGGGAAATATTTATTTTAAGCATACCAATATTTCTGCAACTTATAGCACCTATTTATGTATTACAAAGCATAGTAGTTGCTAGATAAACTAATATATAAGCAGTTTTTCAAAAGTAAAAGAAAAATACTGTAAGCCATAAGCAATCTTTTGCTAAGAGGGGAGGAAAAATCTGTGTGCACACAATCGAGAGGCAGAATTGCAAGATTGACACTGTTTTGTCAAGATTGCAAAGTGTGCTGAATTCAAAACTCACAAAGTGAACAGAGTAGAGATATTAGTCATTTCCTAGCACCATGAATCATACTATATATGATAAATCATGTACTGTCAAAGGTAGGTCTACGTTATTGTTTGGAACTAAACTGGTCAGCTCTCAAGTCTCGTCAAGAAGCTTTTCATTTGTTATCGACATAAATTTCTTTGAATATTTCATTCTCTAATTTTTGCAACATTTTCTTTTTGAGGAGAAGTCACATAATTGTTATGACTGGCTCCAGTTCAATTGTCTCGTATCACACACACAGTTAACAGGTGGGTGGCTGCGGAGAAAATACAGTTAGGCATATGGTTGGTCCTCCAGAAACGAGTAAATACCAATTGAATTTCACCCCCTAGTTAAGAATTCAATTGCACCTATTTAACATAAGCTTTACTAACAGAAGCTAGAAAACAAGAACAATGGAGTCATTACTTTACAGAACTAATTAACATTGTAAAGCAGTAGTATGTCATCTTTCATAAGAAACAGACACAATTCTTCATTTTTATTATACTAAATAGAGGCAAAATTAAAACATTAGCTCTCGCTCCCTATGATTGTTTTATTCTTAAAAATATGTTCAGTTTAACCTTTCCAGCCCAAAAAATGCCAAATCCTCCAGCATTTATTTTGGATTCAGATATGGATAACAGGATTCCAATTTCCACTTTCTTATACAGTGTTATACCGTTGACCCTTTTAGTCTTTAGTCATAATTAGATGCATAGGGTTTTTATTAACGGATGGAGGTGCAAATTATATCATATGATCATTGCCTATAGCATGTTATGTAGCTTGTGAGAATCTCAACAACAAACCTTAGAAGATCACTTCTGTTCACGAAGGAAGCAACAACATGGTTTTGTTCAAAAAAAAAAAAAAAAAGGAAGCAACAACATGGCGTAGCAGCTACTTGCAATTGACAATCTTGAGACCTCTAGCGCAAACCATGATTTTATTTCGACCACTTCCCATCCAAGAATTCATCGTACCTTGGAAGTTGGGCAAATGATCTTATTGTACAATGCAAATGAAAAGGGCATTCTAGCTAGGCCGCTACCACAAATCATGGAAAGGAAGAATTCATGAAAATTAGCAGCTCCATATCCTGATTGTTGAGGGATTAATAAACAAAACCCCTTTTTTTTTCTTCGTGCATGGATCAATAAACAACTAAACACACACACTGTCTACGCACCAGACAAAAAACAATTGAACGGGTCAACTATAAAGAAAATAAGGTCTGTGGTCTCGGGCCCCTAATTAGCCCAGTACTTATATAAACACCAACTTTTCAACGACATTTTATGTGGATATACAAAGTTTCTGGTCAGTATTTTATTGTTAAAAACTTTTGATTTGGAAAGCAAAGCATGTTATGGCCGAATGCGGTGGGCTGTGTGTACGGCGGGGAGTAATAAGGGCGCCGGTATCCGTACCTATTATATTGTTGTTGCTTAAATCCAATTATTAGCAGCTAATAATATGCGGTTCACGTGATTGTTTGATAAAGCTAGCCACCCATTCTTCTCTTTGGAAAAGAGTCATTTTCAGATTTTCCTTGCGGAGGAGGGATTTTGTGGAGGTGAATCCACACAAGTGTGATGTGTAATCCTTTTTCCCCAACTAATTTTTCCATCACGATTGTAACTATATATGGAAGCATAGGACGGTTCTTTTAGTTATTAGAGTCCAATTATTGCAAAACTTTATCATCAAACCCTTATCACGATCAACCTAAATTATTAAGTGTGATATCATTTTACCTCCTTTTTTTCCAGGATTTAAGCTGTGGTTAATCGAAAGGATTGACTGATAGATTCTTGTATAATTGGATTTTGCTTTTGATATCTCATAAGTCATAATTATCTTGACTCATAAAGGTACTTATTATAATTTCAGCGCACCGCACCCGGTCCATGAGTCATGGTCCGAGTTATCAAATCCATGAAACAATCATAATTATCGATATATAAGATTAATTGCTCTCTTTTTATTTATTACTACAATCTATATGGGATTAATTTCCATACAGTCATCTTTTTTTTTAAAGAAAAAAAAGATGGATGCGCTTTCCGTCCCCAAAATCTTTCCCACATTTTATATTCTATGGTTTTCATATGAGCTATGTCGCATGAAAATAATACTGTGAAAACAACGTGTGTGTATGTGTATATATTTGGGACAACGATTCGTCTTATTTTAAGGATAGGGTGGTCGCCATGTTGAAAATAAGTGAAAGCAACGTATTTTTGTATGTGCTCTCCATGTCGTTGAATACCTTATGCTTGAGTTGGAGTCATCAATTTCTTAAAGAAAGAACAAAAGTACATGCATATGCCAATATACCCTACATTGATCAATACCTGGCATTCTGTAGTCTTTTTATTTTATTTGATGCAATAGTCTTTTTCCTTTTGTTCAAAGATTGTATTTCTCCATTTTTTTCCACTTGAATTTCGAACATTCAAAGGTTTTGAACCAACGTTAGGCATGTAAATACAATGGGGATTATTCCTAGTTGTCAGTTTTGTCTGAGTTTTTGTTGCTAATTTAGTGTCGTATTATACAATGCGTAAAAAGGCCACTAATTTATTCATCTTTTTGGGGTGAAAAAAGCCATTGATGCATACATCAAAACACAAATTTATGTTTAGAGAGAAAAAAAAAAAGGTGTTAATCAAAATATCGTAAACATAAAATGGGGAAAAAAAGGAAATTTCTTAAGCAGGAGTTTGTTTTTAGTATTACAAAATAAAAGCTCAGTTCATGAAAAATTAGTTTTCTTTTTTTGTCGCAAACATATAGTTTTACTTTTATCCTAAACCAATTTTACTTTTGCATAGAAATTGTTATACGGTAGCTTAGTGATAGCTTCTTCTTTTTCGTTTCTTTTCTTTTTTTCTCTTAAACTTAACCGGGATACTTGTGTTCGGTGTTCCAACTCATGCCTCTGGGCTTGCATTTTTCACATCCTCAAACAAAGATATATAATTTCTCTAACATGATTAATAACAGTAAAGAATATGTTCTAGCCTTCTAGGTACTAGTAATATTACGCAATTTACTAATAAAATTAATTACTCACAAGAATTGACATAAAAATTCGTGGCACAAGCAATCATAGGGGCCGGGTTTGCCCATACTCGCCAAAAAATCTAAGGAAAATTTGGTCAGGGGGAAAGAAAGAATATAAAAAAATCAAAAGCTAATTTATGTGTACGTGACAAAAATTGTCTGTCACAGAAAGAAATAAATGTGACTGGGTGCTTTCCATTTTTGGGGGAATGGCTGGATGGGGGCTTGCCTTCCATGATATAAAAATGAACACTACTACGATACGATCCAATATCATCAAATCTCCCCCCCAATTTTTCACTGCCAGGAGTCAGAAAAAGCACTGAGCGTGTAATCCGGTGCAAGGACGGGGACGAATAGGAAAAAGCTGAAAGCCTCCCGCCACGTGGATGGCATATCCACCGTCCCGATTTAACGTAGCGGCCGAGATTTCAAAGACACATTCGATTAGGTTCATTGAAACTGGAAGAGAACTGTAGAGAAGTACCCCCCCCCCCCCTCGTAGTTACTTATTCTTTTTTTTTTTTTTCTATCTTTCCTTTCTTTAATCCCACCATCATTCTTACACAATAAACACACAAACTCTCTCTCTCTCTCTCACACACACACACACATTTCTTACAAAGACACAGGAAAAGAAAACCAGCGAGAGTAATTGATGAGAAAGTAGGTTTGTCTTAAATGAGGTGAGTGTGGCAGAGTTGAGGGAGGGGTGCAGTTACCATGGCGGCGTTGCAGGACTCTTATTCCGTGCTATTATTGTTTTAGACAACGAAGGAGAGAATTCAAGAAAAAAAGCTGGCTCCAAAAACCCATCTTCCTTGTCTCAGTCTTTAGTTAGTTTACCCTAGGAAGAAAGAAAAAGAAAAGAAAAAGAAGAAATTCTTTCGTAGTTTCATTTTTATTGTTATCCTTCCTAGCTGCTACTACTACTACTACCTCAAAAAGCTGCAAAAGCAACAGAAAGATCATAAGAGGCAGAAGAAGAAGGTCAGAATTTCAGAGGAAGATCATCGACGAGTCATAAAGCGAAGCGCACTTAGTAATTAAGAGGCTGCAGTACTACTACTTCTATCCTTTGAAAAACCCAAACCGAAAAAAGTCCCATCAAAATTGAACACCAGTACTCCAGTACTACCCACCAAGGGCCCAGAAAACCAAAGCCAGTAAGTACTGATCTTGCAGGTTTCCCGCAGTCACTATCCTTGATATTAAGCTTCTGATATGGATTTTTGGTCTGAATTGGAGTTGGGTTCAGCTTTCGGGTGCAAGAAATGGCAGGGTGGTTCTATCTAAGCGGTGCCGGGAGAGAAGGAGCTGCTGCTGCTGCTGCTGCAAGCAAACAAGGAGAGGATAAAGAAGAGAGCAATAACCTGTTTTTGTACAGATCAAGCGAGGAGATCTACAGCAAAGGGTTCGAGATATGGCCACAGTATTATCACCAACAGCAGCAGAACATGAGCAGCTACTCGTTTGGAGTGGGTCCTAGTCGAAGAAGCTTCTCTGATGATTCTTCAAGATCAGGTTTTACGGTGATGAGACAAGGAGGGGGTGGAGGAATGAACTGTCAAGATTGTGGAAACCAAGCCAAGAAGGATTGTACACATTTGAGGTGTAGGACTTGTTGTAAGAGCCGAGGGTTTCAGTGTCAAACCCACGTCAAGAGCACTTGGGTCCCTGCAGCTAAAAGGCGAGAGAGGCAACAACAACTAGCTGCTTTGCAACAACAGAATCAAGACCAGCACCAGCAGCAGCAACAACAACAACAGTTTCGAGGAGAGAATCCAAAAAGGCAGAGAGAGAGTCAAGCTGCTGCTGGTGCTTCTAATTCTCTTGCCTGCACTCGTTTAGCTACTACCACGTCAGGTAAAGTTGTGTGGTTCGCACTGTACAATACAAGCAAAAGACAAAGAACAATAATAGTGCTACAACATTTTGATGGACTTTTTCTTTGATCCAGATCTTTGAAATCTTTATGAAAAGATAGAAAAAAAAAATGATGGAACCATACATTTACACAAAGATCTTCAACGATCTCTCTATGTTAGTACACACCCTTGATGATCAGTTATTTGTAATGAGTAATACCGTATCCTTTGCGTGTGAGAGAAACTCCAATCCATCAAATGCTTTTCTTTCTCTCTATCTTTTCCCATTCTACATGTATATCACTGTTTTATAGTAAAACTGACGAAAGAAAGACGCATAAAATTAGAAAAAAAGAATTCCCATCCTTTTGGTCTTTGTTCATATTTGAATCTCCTCTCCTTGATCTACACCTGATTATGTTGTTCTTGAGACGAACTAGGGCTGGAGGTGGGGAATTTTCCGCCAGAAGTGAGCTCACAGGCAGTGTTCCGTTGCGTTAGAGTAAGCGCCATGGACGATGGAGATGACCAGCTAGCATACCAGACGGCTGTTAACATTGGAGGCCATCTTTTCAAAGGAATCCTCTATGATCAAGGCCCAGATTCTCGTTACGGTGGTGGGGGTGGCGAGACATCTTCCGGTGGAGCTCAATCACTCAATCTCATAACCGCAGCTGCCGCCTCAACTGGCGTCACAACAGCTGCTACTGGCACTAGCAATGTAGCTACTGCAACTCTGCTTGATCCGTCTTCAATTTATCCAGCTCCACTTAATGCTTTTATTGCTGGTACGCAATTCTTCCCACCACCGAGGTCTTAGTTTAATTACTAGAGACCTCTTTCAAGTGTACTCTTTTCTAGAGTTCGTCAGGGCATTCCTTCGAACAAATCATCAAAACCTTAGTTCTAAAATCATGTGTCAACAACTCTAGACTACTTCTAGGGATAGGTTGTTGGTGGCATTGTGATTGTTGCACGTCCTACGTGTATTTTTTCTTTTTTCTTTTTTTTTTTATAACATGCACCCATTGGATCAGTAGAAATTAGAAATGGGAAGGGAGGGAGAATGTGAATGGATGTTTGGATTTTGTTTCGAATTTCAATTCTGATTTTCATGGTTATTTTGATTTTATCGATGGCTGGCTGTCATTTCTTGTTTTTCGTTCTAATATTGTAGTAGTAGTAGTAGTACTACTACTATCTATACACGTAGCATGTGGATGCGTGCACCCTCTTGTTTCGATTACTTTATGTGTTTTTTTCCATTATCTCTGGTATTCTATTGAATGTGCTTTCTGGTCAGAGTTAAACTCGAAGCTGCCCTTTTTCCCGTTTATCAGTTCTTTTGCTGGACTATAACGGGAAGATTTTGGTTTCGTGTTTGGTTAAGCAAAGAATTTTGAGAAACTCCTTTTCTTTTTTATCTCCAAATTAACAAAACTCTTTGAGAAGATAAAAGAAAGGACGGCATGGGGCGGCTTTTTTGGAAGCCTTTATTTTCGTTAAGCAAAGTGGGCAGTTCAGTCCCTAAAAGTAGAACAATGAAGAACAACTGTTCCTAATTCAGTCTGTCTGCTCTGCCATATGCGCCTATGTATATTTAAATAGGTTTATTTTGATTGGCGCTTCTATCAACTACTTATCTGCAGAAGAATACTATTTTGATACTTTGAATAGACGTGCATGGATGTGATGACCTAAAGCTAATGCTATAGAGTGGAAGATGTTGCTTCTTATAGCATGATCACAGTTATTCGTTTGTTTGAGAACTTACTAGTTCGTGGATGTTTTAAATGCTCCTGCCAGTGTGTGCATGTGATACATATAAGTTACACATGTAGAATATATGTGTATATGTTACCAACGCTATATATGTAGCTAGGTTAAGGGGACGTATGAATAAATAGTAGTTTTAAAGATGCTTCTTGTGTAGATTGCTAGATTTGGTCTATAGGAAAGTAACCGAAAGGCTTTCAAATTTGCCTGGTATTGTAACTCTTACCCATTCCATATGCTCTCATCGTCGGTCGATTAAGACTCTATACCCAAGATAATACTTCTTTCTGCGCTTGTTTGTCTTTCCTTGAAATTGTTTAATTTGTATATACACCAGAATATATGCCTGCTTCATGTCCGAAAGATTGCAATCAATCAAAGAAATAGAAACCGAAGCTACATATATGCGTATAACACACAGTTTTTTATACGTCCATAGGCAAATATCGTAGATTCTTTTGTACGTGAATGCACCCTCTGGAAGATTAAACAAATTCCCAATACATTAAGTTTCTGTTAATATTTAGGGAAATAAATTGTTTTTTTTTTAATATTTTGTCGTCTTTATATTACAAATGCATGGAAAGAAGAAACCTAGCTAGGACATGCGTCTTTTTGCTGAAAAAAAAAAAGGTTTCTAATATAGTTAAGGATACAAGACATAGGTTCTTGCAAGCGTATACAATGTTGCAATTCAGCTACAGATGAAGAGAATAATTGAACATTTGTAATTAAATACATACCAAGTGCACTAGCTTGGATTTAATGCAGCATGTCAGTTAATTAGTTGTACTGAATGATGGCAGTTATTATTTTAGCTTACCATGAACCAATAATTAAAGTTTTAGCTCATTGTTACTACTTGGGTTTACACAGACAGGGCTGGAAAAATAAATTGTGTCAATTATTGTGGCTAGCTTTTTTGGGGGTTTTTAGCTTTAGTGGTATGAATAAGTTCATGTCCTACCTTAAGGATCTCATCAATGTCAAAGAAATTATTGCTTAACAAATCAAACAGCAAATGCACTGCATGTTCAGTTCTAGTTAATTATAAGACTGCAACAATGAGCATTACAACAATCATTTGGAGTCCCTTGTATGGGGTTTGAAGTGAATATTTTTTTTGATGAGTGGGTTCGAATTGAATCCACCATCAAAATTGAACTGATCATCATTTGTTCAGGTTCGTATGACTCTAAATGTAGACATTAATTCATTATTATTCTTTCAAATCTTTTGACTCACTCATTATAGAAGAAAATATATTCTTGATACAACGGAGTGCCAATTTTGAACTTTTAGATTTATTGGAACTTTGGCTTGCTAACTTACTTCACGAACTTAACCAGCTTCTCGTATATATATGTATATGCTCAAGCAAATGAAGTAAAGAAAAAAAAAATCAAAATTATGATGGAGAAACTTCTGATGAACAGCACTCTTTTTTGCATTATTTAGGTCTGTATATAGATAACGTTTTTCCTTTTGTTTTGCTAATAAAAAGAATATGGAGCATTCATAAAAAAAAAAAAAAAGAATATGGAGCATTGGTCATTTGGTCTAGCGCATGGGTTACTAGCTGGGGGAGGTGTGATTATTAGCTCGTCCAAAGCATACATTAGGCCCAAAATTCAATAGAACATCAACTTTGTGCTCGCTGATGCTAAGATATGAGATGTAATGTTGCTTCCTTATGAATTCCTTTTTGTAATAGCGGTTTCCTTTTGCCAAGTGCTCAAGCATTTGTATCTTTTGAGGCAATAGAAAAACCTAAAGTAAAAATTCTTTTTTTCACACAAAAATAGTGACTGAATGAACGAGGTTTTGTTTTCTTTTTATCGCTCTGTTCCATCGGATTATGAGGGGTAACAAAATTTACTTTTACATGGTAACAAACAAAAGATTGATATATTCTTTTTTTTGGATGCAAACAACAAAAGATTGATATGGGAAGGTAGAATGCGTTCAATAAAAAGTCACGGAAGAGGTGACATGAAAGGGAGGATGATTGTATGAGAAAAGTTTCTGAGGTCGTGATGATATATTCCAGATCTTGTCGATGGAAATTAATGAGCAAATTAAATTGGTGATGCTCTAATTAAAAAGGAATACTAGGAGCCAAGAATTATTGGAACCCGTTCCGTCTTTGTCAACACGAAAATGACTCATTGCCACCCGAAGTTCAATGCATTGGGAGAAAATAAATACCTAATTCGTCATTGATGAGACATTTGTGCAGCAAAACTAGCCATTGCACCAACAGAAAAGGGAAGAGGTCACGACTAGCTACCTCTTTATTAAACACATCACTGATCACACCAAAAGTTTCTCCTCAGGATTTTTTTTTTGTTTCTGTGCAAAAATCATTCGTCAAAAACCAATGTACCCTAATTAATATCATCCCGCCGGATTCACTCCTCACCAGTCATATATAGTTGTTTCTAATTTTGGATTGGGATGCTAGTTCATTATTATACTATGTGTAGATATACATATACACGTCACATTATCACAGAAATGCAAATTTTCCTTTCACCATTAGTGAAATGGCATGGAAAATATGTTAAACCTCCAAAAGATCTTTAAATTGTGTAAAAAAGTTTACCTCCAAAACTATGCAAAACCTTGAAAAGTTCGTCTACATAATAAAGGCAAATTTATCCTTTTGAAAAGGGCAGTTTAATTATACATCTTGAGGAAGCTATACGGTATAGGTGTTTTCATCATATATACATATTAGGCTATAGCTCATGAAATGTTTAGCACCGTAGGCTGGGGTCAAATGCATGCATATCTTGTTGAGCCAAAGCGTGGTCCCATTAATGCGATTAGCTGGTTTCACAGCTTTGCTCCATTACAGCCAGCATGCTTGCATTATATGTATAGCTTTTATTTTTATGCATGTTTGTTTGCGTTTGGATTTCTATGTCAAAAGATGAACTTATCATTAATTAATTAGTTGCGCCAAAGCAAGCCCTCTGGTGAAAACCGGAAAGGATAGCATTTGATTTGAAAATAAACCCAATTGTCTCGTATAAATTGCAGCGACTGATCAGCTTAATTAAATGGCGTATTGATAATAGTGATCTCGTAATGTAAATTATCATGCCAAATGACAAAGAAAATGGATACTCTGCCTGTGTTGGAAATTATTTGTTTACCGTCGGTATATATGCCTATGTTTAGTGTTTGGTGTTTTATCTGCTTGGTTATTTGTAATATTTTAGTTTTTAGTTGGATTTAAAAAGAAACTTTACAGTATATATAATATTTATTTTCCAATATTTTCTTAATGCTAGTCGATAGAGAACTTTATTGATAGCTTACAAAAGAAATCTCGCAGTCATTTTCCAACAATTAGGAAGGGAGAGATAAATGGGGTCATCCTAGTTTATCCTGTAGACTGTAAGCTGTTCTTGAAATTCATTTCATACCCTACTAGAGAACAAATTATATTCCAAAATAAAATTAGTTCTTCAGAAGTTCCCCTCATTATAACGGATGAGTGAATGAATGTTCTTGAGAAATTCCCCTTATAATTCAATAATGTTATAATAGTAGTGGTAACATGAAGCTCAAACTCATTACAAATTGTTTGAATCCCATTGTGATCATTCATTAATATTCTACAAGTATTTAGTCGTGCTTTTTTTTTGATACTAATCGAAAACTTTTATTAGCAACAAATAGAGCAGTACAAGGTTTCAGTCATTGGGGCAATGACAGCCTTTACAATCACATACTAATAACTAGTTTCAAGAAGCTATCACTGACAAAAATACATGTGCAGAAATAGGATCAAGATTAGCAAACTAACCCATATATCCTAGTAACTCCTTTCCACTGTTTTCTGCAGATACAATTACACTGCTCAAGCTATATGGAAATTGCGGTTGTAGGGCCTTGATCCACAAAACTGCTCTAGCCAAGATTAAGTCAAAAATACAATCAACACCTTTTCTCAAGTTGTTGAAGATCAAGTCATTCCTGGAATTAATCATGCTTATAGATCCATTCAACCATACGGCAGTATAAATTACCATAAATTATTAGTTTTGTTTTCCCAACATAACATAAATTCTCAATTATAGTTGCTAATTAAGAACTTGACTTCTATCGTAATAACATGCTTAGTCCCTTTCCTGGTGTCTAGTCCAGATTTATTCCTTTGTATGTCTTTTCAGTTGTCCAGGTTGGGTACTGGAATTAGGAAACGTGCTTGTTTTTCTGTCAAAGAAACACAAATGTCAGAAAAAAAAAATGATTTTGAAAATATAAAAATAACTCCTCAAATGGAGATGCGGGGTATCGATCCCCGTACCTCTCGCATGCTAAGCGAGCGCTCTACCATCTGAGCTACATCCCCATACATTTCCATGTTCACAATATTTTAAATAACACAATCACATTAGTTTTTAGGCAAAAAATAAGAACCCAAGTATAGTGTCCTTATGCCAACGGTGTAGCAAGCAATGTGGGAGGTTATTATTATTTCAATAAAATTCTTACGTGCATGAAACCTCACACAAAAAAAAAACTTATATGCATATGTGGTGTGTTTTGTTCTTGGAATCTCCCCTACCCCATGGTACGGATATGATCATATGGCCTGTTTATTTGTTATGGTCTTATCATTATTTTCTATTTACTTTATCTTGGATGGCAATTTTTTGGGTTCTTGTACTTGTATCCAATTCTCACTTTTTTTGGGTGGGTTAATGACCTAACTTTCGCTGGATTTAAAATATGTAGATTATTACTTCATCCTGCTTGACGAAGTCCAAATCTGGATAGGAGTCCCTATTTTACACTTGGACTCAATCCCCTTTAATATTCTAAAATTCATAACCATATTATATAATTGCCAATATTTTGATTTATTTATGATGGTTTTATATATATATTTATCGGATTCATGATCCTTCCAATAAACACCATGGAGAAGCGACACTGTAAATAACATTTAGCTTTTGCACAAACAACATGATTATGTTATGATCTGTATTAAAGTGAACACCATATCACTGGATCTATTGTATCTGTATTATTTCTCTCTTACAATTTTTTTTTTGCTTTTATACAATATAAACTACGTAGCTACGAGGACGAAACGAACAATCACAAGGCCAACCATTTTTGTTTTGTTTCTGATCTTAGGATGTTAGAAGACCGACAATTTTGTAAACATTCCGCAGTTTGTGTGTCGTCAATTAATTTAGGAAAGGGAGAAACGGTGCGTTTAATCCTGTCTAAATCAAAGAATTGAATTTCCGCCTACCACAACACATATGAGAGGAAAACGACACCGCCACCGTCCCGCGAGAGAAATTATATAAGTACCAAATTATGCGCGTGAAAAAAAAAAGAAGAGAATATTGGCGCAGGAAGGAGAAACCCAACGGAACCATCGTTATTCTTCCTTCCACACGTCGGTGGTGGTCGGTAATGGTAAGACGTAAACGTGCCTTGAACGTCAAAAACGGATTCCTTTTGCCGATTCAATCTGCCGGCGAGTTCTCTCCGATCCGCTTCCGCCCTTTCTTCGCTTTTATGTGAGACTACACGCGAAGAAGAACCACGTTGCATTTGCCGATCTGGAAAGTTAAATTAAAATTAAGAGAAAATAGAAGAAAAAGAAAAAAAAAAGAAATGAGCGGGCGAAGAGGAGGAGGAGCGATGGATCTGATGCGGTCGGAGGAAATGCAGTTGGCGCAGCTGATCATCCCGATCGAATCGGCTTACCGCACGATTTGGTATCTCGGCGAACTTGGCCAATTCCAATTCAAAGATGTGAGCGTTTTGTTCTTTTCCTTTTTATTGATCAGATGATGATTTCCTCTTTTTTTGTTTGTTTCTTTTGAAATATTGCGCTATTTTAATCGCTTAAGTTATTGTCACATTGCACAGGAATTCTTAGAAAGTTTTGGTTTTCTTTTCCTTTTTATTTTTCCTGTCAACATATTCGTAGATGATTGTTAACGCCATTGGTTTTGTCTTCCTAATTTGCAGCTTAATGCAGAAAAGAGCCCGTTCCAGCGGACTTATGCTGCTCAGGTTTGTTGATGATTTACATTTATGTAGTTCTAATTTTTTTAATCAGAACGTAGTTAGTTGAAAATAGAGGAGATTTATAAATTAATGCGTTTTGAAGCAATGAAAATTTAGCCTCATATATGTTGATGGACTGGGTGCTTGTGTTAATTGAAATATTAGATCAAAAGAACTGCAGAACTGTGTAGGAAGCTGCGTCTCTTCAAGGAACAAATGAACAAGGCTGGCGTGACACCCACTCCAATCTCGGGGAAAGTCAACGAAATTCATATGGACATCTTGGAGGTAGTGAAGCATTCCTAGACTCTAGTTTCCAGTTATCTGTGTTGTGATGTTTTGTGTGTAAAAGAAATTCTGTTGTTGGTTTGGTTAGGCTAAACTTGGAGAAATGGAAGCAGAGCTGACAGAGATAAATTCAAATAACGAGAAATTACAGCGCAGTTACAACGAGTTAATGGAATATAAGATTGTTCTTGAGAAGGTTGGTTTTTTTTGCCTCTGCACTGTTCTCTGCTTTTCAAATGCTATGTGGGAAATGTTGAAGCATGAAAGCGAGCAGCTAGATAATCTGGCTCTTTTCCTATCACACTCACTCATTGCTACAAATAAGTGTACGGGAATGCGTGATGTCTTCAAAAAGAAAATGGGGATGTCAATGATATGTGGTTGTTGGTTTCACTTGCTATGGATTTTCTTTTAAGGGAGATGTTAGAGAATTATGTTTGCATTGAATCAGCAATTAAAGGTGCCTGTGCTCTTCAATTTCAGAAAACAGTTTTTCTCATTTCAGGCTGGTGAGTTTTTCCATTCAGCTCAAAGTAATGCTGCAGCTGAGCAGAAAGAATTTGAAGGGCTTAAGAATGTTGATGGATCAATTGACAGTCCATTACTGTTGGAGCAAGTACGACTTTCAAAATTTCCTGTTCTTTAAAATAGTGGCTGATACTTGATTACTTACCGTGGACTACGCTAAAAGGTCATTGTCCTGTAGGAAATGATGACAGATCCGTCAAAACAAATTAAGCTGGGCTTCATCAGTGGCCTTGTTCCTAGAGACAAATCAATGGCTTTTGAAAAAATTTTGTTCCGTGCAACAAGGGGTAATGTTTTTCTGAAGCAGTCTGTCATAGAAACTCCAGTTGTCGACCCTGTATCAGGAGAGAAGGTTAGTTTCACTACTTGCTTACCCGATTTCTGTTTACATTGTGATGTTCTTGAATCCGTGAAACTTATAAAGCATCTTTTGCAGGTCGAGAAAAATGTATTTGTTGTTTTTTACTCTGGAGAAAGAGCAAAGAGCAAAATTCTGAAACTTTGCGATGCTTTTGGAGCAAACCGTTACCCATATGCTGAGGACCTAAGCAAACAATTCGAGATGATTACTGAGGTACATAATGTGTTTTCACATGCTTTCTTTGTTGTGGATTAGAAGGATTTATTTATTGTATTTGTAATTTCACCTTTGGAAACTGTGCCGACCACTTCTGCAAACACATTCATCACAGTGAAAATAATTCTTGTCATTCTCTTATTTCTAGGTGTCTGGAAAACTATCAGAGCTGAAGACGACAATGGATATTGGATTAGCGCATCGGACCAATCTGTTACATACAATTGGCTTTCAGTTTGAGCAGTGGAACTTTCTGGTTTGTTTAATTAATTTTCTTCAGTGCTTCAAAATACATTGGAGCTTATTGTGTTTAGATGAGTTGAATATTTGTCAGGGTCTTTCTTTCTGAAATCCTGTTTTCTTTAACTTATTTAGGTGAAGAAGGAAAAGTCCATTTATCACACTCTAAATATGCTTAGCATAGATGTGTCAAAGAAATGTCTTGTTGCTGAAGGATGGTGTCCAGTTTTTGCAACAGATCAGGTGTGTTCTTTATTAAAAGTACAATTGTGTGTTAAATGTTGTATGCTTGATCAATGATGTCTATGTGCTGCACATTTGAATATACAAGGAAATTAGACGTTTGCTTTCCTCCATGCAGATTCAAAATACATTGAGACGAGCAACTATAGACAGCAATTCACAAATCGGAGCCATATTCCAGGTCTTGCAGACAAAGGAATCACCACCTACCTATTTCCGCACAAACAAATTCACTCTTGCTTTTCAAGAAATTGTAGATGCATATGGGTGAGTTTTCAATGCATGTGATATGAAGAGTTCGCAACTCTGGCAGAAATTCATATCAAAAGAATTATTTTCTGGTAAAAAATTTTGGACACATTTTTGTTGCTTGTAATGGGCCAGCTATGTCTCAGGGCACTTACCAATGTCATAGTGAAAGTGGAAATTATGCTAGTTGTTCAAATGCAACTGGAGAAGTTCCCCAACTACAATCCTGTCCAAGTTCTATTTATGTGTAGTTGCAGGTCGTGTGTTTATGGGTCCTCAATGTCATATATTATTTAAAGTTAGTGATGCCAAGTGCCATAGCTGATGCTTCTGTAGTTTCACCACTAGAATCCAACTATTCAGTGTTAGTCACTTTAGGCATGAAGAGTTTGGAAAAAATGTTTGGATTGATCTACTGTGGCTCAGTTCCTGTGCAGAAGAAAGAGATTAGGGTTGGCATGGAACATTCTCCCATTCCAGTAGTTATCTCATACATTCACTTGACAGTGTAAGGATACTGACGGATTAATTATTCATTTTCCAGGATTGCAAAATATCAGGAAGCAAATCCTAGTGTCTACACGATCATCACATTCCCTTTTCTGTTTGCCGTTATG
The DNA here is from genome assembly GCA_028386065.3 of Turnera subulata. Classification (NCBI taxonomy): domain Eukaryota; kingdom Viridiplantae; phylum Streptophyta; class Magnoliopsida; order Malpighiales; family Passifloraceae; genus Turnera; species Turnera subulata. The sequence goes on along the minus strand of JAKUCV010001283.1, from coordinate 12,188 downwards.
TTTGGTGATTGGGGCCACGGTATTTGTTTGCTGCTGGCAACATTGTATTTCATCATGAGGGAGAAGTCATTATCCAGTCAGGTAATAATTATATGCCAATTTGGTTCCGCCACCAGTTGTGTGAACTGTTTATAGCAGCATCTCTTAGCTTACCCTTTTCTTAAAATTATACAACAGAAACTGGGAGACATCATGGAAATGACATTTGGTGGCCGTTATGTTATCATGATGATGGCGATATTTTCTATCTACACTGGTTTCATATACAATGAATTCTTTTCAGTCCCATTTGAACTATTTGGTCCCTCTGCCTATAGCTGTCGTGACTCCTCTTGCAGGTATGAAACCACCATGATAACCCGTGCTTGTTTGTGTGGCTCATCTAGAGAATTGAAATGATCTAAGCCTGATTTGCAGGGATGCTACTACTGCTGGTTTAATTAAGGTGCGTGCCACCTACCCATTTGGTGTGGATCCTAAGTGGCATGGTACACGGAGTGAGTTGCCTTTTCTAAATTCGTTGAAGATGAAAATGTCAATTCTATTGGGAGTAGCCCAAATGAATCTTGGGATTATAATGAGCTACTTCAATGCTAAGTTCTTCCGAGATGACCTGAATATCAGGTAAGTTATGAGTTAAAATTGCTTTATGCATCTGAATGTGCAGGGCATGTCTTCTACAAAATAATTTGTCTCTTAGTTTTCTTGATCTTCGCACAATGCAACTTGACTTTTGAAAAGTCAACTTCGCCCTTAGAATAAAAAAAGAGTCAAGTTAGTTCTGATGCATGAGTCGTGTCAATTTATTGATATGAGACCAAAGAAAAGGTCATCTTTGAGCATTGGCCATAGATGCTCAGATTTGGATTGTTTTTTTGGAGGAATTTGTCTTTATCCATCTTCTGTATATTGACTAGCATCATTTTTATTGCCTTTTAGGTATCAGTTTGTTCCTCAGATGATTTTCCTAAACAGCTTGTTCGGTTACCTTTCACTGCTTATAATTGTGAAATGGTGTACTGGCTCTCAAGCTGATCTTTACCATGTAATGATCTACATGTTCCTGAGTCCAACTGATGATTTAGGAGACAATCAGCTTTTCTTTGGCCAGAAATTTCTTCAGGTTTTAATCTCTATTTCAGTAATCATGCACCACTTGCCTCACAGTATAAGAAATTTATGGTCGTTCCTTTAACATGTCCTATGTTTGACTACCAGATTGTGTTACTTCTACTGGCCCTTGTTGCTGTGCCATGGATGCTGTTTCCTAAGCCTTTCCTCTTAAAGAAGCAGCATGAGGAAGTATGCTCAACTTTCTTCCTTTATTACATGTGCATCTAACAATGATCACCTAGAAATTTCACTAAACACTACCTCTAAAAATCTTGCTCAGAGGCACCGAGGTCAACAATATGCACGACTGGACGGCACTGACAACAATTTTGAGATGGAGCGACACTATGATTCCCACAGCCATGAGGAATTTGAGTTCAGTGAGGTGTTCGTGCACCAAATGATACATACAATAGAATTTGTCCTTGGAGCAGTATCTAATACAGCTTCGTATCTACGTCTGTGGGCCCTCAGGTTGTTACTAAATTGCTTAAAGTTCAGCCTTAAAGCTGAAGTTACATTTTATCTAGCTGGGGCCTTATTTGCTTTTGACGAGGACCAAGTATTCATGAAAGTAGCTTGTTCTTCTTTCTTCTCTTTTGTTGGAAAACAAATATAACAGCTTGTTTTCTGTCTGCTAAAAGGTTTAATGAACTTTTACATATACTGGATAATGGCATGATATTTCATACTGGTGTTTGGTTTAAATGTAAAATCCAAAAAGTTGTAAGGCTAGGGATAATGTCATTTTTTATCCTGGACTTTGTATGATTGTGTGTCAGTAAGTTAGTGGTTTGTAACTACACTTTTTCTGGATCCTTGTTCTACATATTAGCAGATATTTGTGTTCTATACTAGATCCTATTTGCTTTGGTTTAATAAGTTTCTGAGAAAGTTATTTGTCTTTATTATTGTGGGTGCCAATGGACTAATCTGGCTAAGTATTGTGCTTATGTGGTATTAGTCTGAAATGAAGAACTGGCCCGTTTGTATGATGCATTCTTTAGTTATGTCCTTATAAGGAAAGGTTGTTGATTTGATGATTTATATTATTGCCCCCATTATATTTCCATGTTGAAAGATTTTTCTTGCTACAGTATATTGTCATACTATTTGAAGAGGCATTTTACTTTCTATTTTCATCGTGAACTTTGGCAAGTTACCTAGTTTGATTATTATGCTTATTGCTGATATGATTTACCACTTGAATGCAGTAGGTAGGCTGATTGAACAATTAGGATCACTAAAATGTTCTCTCTATAGGCCTTTTGGGATGTGTTTCTCATGTTCAATGGAAATGTTGGTTTAATCTTCAATTTTTCACCAAACTTGCTAACCATCTATTCTTATTTTTTATTTGGTTTCAGTCTGGCCCATTCCGAGTTGTCTAGTGTGTTCTACGACAAGGTTTTACTTCTAGCATGGGGGTGAGTTTTCTTTGTCTCAAAGGTGGTTTTGTGGTCTCAGCTTGGCACAAAAGTATGACAAGTGTTTCTCATATGAATTACTGCAGGTACAACAATGTTGTAATTCTCGCTATCGGCATAGTTGTATTTGTATGTGCAACTGTTGGTGTGCTTTTAGTGATGGAAACGCTGAGTGCGTTCCTGCATGCCTTAAGACTTCACTGGGTAGAGTTCCAGAACAAGTTCTATGAGGGAGATGGATATAAATTTTATCCTTTTTCATTTGACGCACTTAGGGATGATGATGAGTGACGCATTTATTGGGAACCCTTGGTTGATGACAGACAGGAAATACAAGTGGAAACCTACTGAATGTCGAATACATTGAAGACTATACAACTTACAATTCTTTAATTGGATTAGAGATTCTAGGAAGTCAATGGACAAGTGGGTGGAAAGTTTGGAAGTTAATGCTGTCTCTGCACCACTTTCCCACTGCATTCTGTTCATGATTTTGCAAATAAACCCCAACGCCTGGCTTGATATTTTGTACATTGTAAGTTTAATTTAGTGGATAGAAACAAGACCAGAAGAACTATGCCTGGCAAATTATGTTACTGCGATCACCAGTGGCTGCTGCATCCAAAGTTCTAACAGAGTCTGCCTATAAAGCTTCTGGAATTTTGCCAGTTGGTTTTCCGGAATCCGGACTGTACTGTTTCTTAATACTACTTAGGAATACTAATTTTTGTGTGCAATATGTGTCAAAGTAAAGATAAAATATATGTCGCTATAGTTTGAACCATCACTTTGATCCCTCTTTTCCTAGAACGGTGAACTTTAGCATATTTGATCATTGAGCTCATGACGTGAATGATGTGAAGCTCGATGTCACTACACACTATCAATGGAATCTTGCGACAATAAAAGTTGTTTCCAAAGATTTGCACTTACATCTAGTTGCATTTTATTGTTTAACTTGTGCATATGAAAGCATTAGTACTTAACTACCTACATGATATATTTTGTTGGAATTCAAAACAGGAAAAAGAAAAAGACGCAAGAAAATAACCAGTTGGTTAACTAAATGGTGCCACCCGACATCAACTAGATAGAGCTCCTCAGATCAAGAGTGGCTGCTCCACCAGTCCAACAGGTTTCAACGGCACCCTACTGAGCAAACAAATCCATAACTGTAAATATCATTTATCAGTAGCTAAGAAGCACATACAATACAAGCTTGATTGACAATCCTAGTAAAATAGTATTACAAATTACCCCAGGGCAAGACAGCTCCTACCAAAGAGTTGATAGGAGCTCATGCCTGACCTTTTGTAAATATTATGGTAACAATACACAACAATGTCGTATTTACAGCACCCAACACTATTTTTTCCCAATGCTGCTGCACCAAGTGACTGCGCTACGTTTATCACTTAATTAGCCTTGAACTCCGTAGCAGCAACAGTTGAGACCATGGCATCCACACCACAGATGTTGCGACCCCTGCAGATTTTGTAGTAGCCATTCTCTCCCCAGTTCTCTCCCCACGAGTTTTTGATGATCCAGAAGGGCTTCTCCTTCAACCGGATAGGAGCATAACCAGCAGATCCATAACCCACCAAAAGCACTCCATGATCCTGATGCTTGGAGCAAATGTATGGGCACGACACTCCACCAATGTATGTTTGCATAAAAACTGCATTGATTGCCACTGCACAAGCAAAGTATTTTTCTTACTTAGACCACCGTTAAACAAAAATATGAAGCCCCAATTATGCAGAAAGAGAGAAATTAATATTCAGAAAAGAAATGTGAAACCCAGGACCATTGAGCCGCTAACTACCTGAAAGTGGACCATGCTTCACCAAATTCGCGGCAATTTGATCTTCATCAGTGGAAACTACGCTGAAGTTAGAAACAGATGCAGCAACTTTGCTCTTGTCAAATTTGCAGGTGGGACCGTCCCTTCCCGTGTAAGGATAGTCCTCCTCTCGCACAACTCCCCCAGACTTAAGTGCATACTCAAATGCATTGTTCATTAGCCCACCATTGCAGCCATCATCACATGCTCCACGTTCCTCCGGATCACACTGCACAAGTTACCATCCTAACATAAGAATGTGATGGACACAAAGTACAACATCCATTTGTCAAACATTACACATGCTGTATGACAAGGCCATTTCATCCTGCCTCAAGCCCTCAACCCCTATAGTTTAGCCGATTCAAACAACTTTACAAACGTTGAGCAGTTTTGACAAAAGCCAAATTCAGACAAATGGAAAAGAAAATTCATTGGCGACATGGTATAGATCAGATACAAGATAAAATCACAGACTAAGAAATCTGCAGCCCACACTAGTAGGTCTAGTACAAAGAACAATCAAGTACCTACTCCATAATAAACTAAGCATGAACTAAAAAGTGCAAAATCAAAAGCTGAAAAAAAGAAAAGAGAAAAGAGAAAAATAAAGAAGAAAACCAGACCTCATGATCGCAATCCACAAACTGCTGCTCGCTCAAGCTCACCAGCTCCCCTGTTGCCAAGAAATGAGCTCCTTCCAGAGCCCCAGTGGTGCTAAAAGACCAGCAGGACCCACAAGAACCCTGGCATCATCATCAACCACCACAACCAACCTTAATAAGGAATCAAAACACAGCAACAACAAAAAGAAAAAAGAAAGTTAAAGAGTAGTTCTTTATGTACCTGGTCTTTGACTTTGGTAACGGCGCCGTGATCACGCCAGTCAAAGTCGGTGGGGAGGTCGTTGGTGGGGAGGATCGGGGCCTTGTTAGCGTCTCTGGGGAGGCCGAGCCCCTTCTTGAGCCCGAGGAACTGCCGGCGGAACTCCTTGGGGGTCAGGTCGGAGAACTTGGTGATCCCGTGGACGGCGGAGGGGTCCACGGCCTGGTGGCGCCTGGCCCGGCGGAGGTTGGCCCTGAAGACCCCCAGCCTGTAGTCGTGCTCCTCCCGGGAGGCGTAGCTCTTCCCGAACTTGGACTTGAACGACTCGAAGTGGTGCTCCGCGTTGAGGAGATGATCCTCCACCTCCTCGTCTCCCCCAGGGACGACCTGTCGGATGAGAAGATCGTCCTCGGCGGTGGACGCGAGGGCAGAGGATAGGAGCCCGAAGAGGAAGAGGAGGGAGAGGAGGGAGAAGCGATCCATGGCTGAGCTTGAGGAGAAAATGTTGTGGATAGAGAAGAAGATATTATTTACTTACTATCTAGGAGAACAAGAACTGAAGTGTGTCGTTTTATAAGTGGGTGTTTGGTCCTAAAAGTTGGAAGTAGTAACTAGGAGGAGTGGCTAACTGGACGGTTTGGTGTATTGGTTTGTGGGGGTTTTTTTTTTTTGTGTTGCTGTGATTGTTACACGTGTTTGGATTGGTCTGGATGAGTTAGCGGGGAGCTGGTGGTGATTTTTATAGGGGGAATCGAGAAGAAGAAGGAGACAAAATATTATAATAGGGCCGAAGATATTGACTTATTGCGTATTATGAAAGGAGGAAGAAGGCGACGTGATTTTGTTGCTTAGTAGTGAGACGTTTTCTGAGCAAAGAAATTCAGCGTGCACTCCAGATCTTTTGGCTTATCACGTTTAGATTTTTGTTGTTGCAACTTGCAAAGTTAATGTTGCTTCTTCCCGTTTTCCTTTGTTTTGTTTTGATTGATACCTACCTTCCTTTTATTCGCTGAAGAGTGAAGACCCATAAGTTTGTCCAACAACAGGATTATTTTGGCATCATTGCCGGAATGTTTTTTTGCCTTCTGACAACATTGATGAATCTTTTCATAAACATATAATTTTGTATTATTAATGTAAAAAATTCCATCAGTGTCTTTTAATTACGTAGAAAAAGTCTTTGTATGGACAGGATTAAAGAAATTTATTGTGGAACATGACCGGGTTAATTTGACATGTAATATTCAAATGTTTTGATGCAGTGGACAATAAACCAATTAAACCATTGGTAATAATAGAATAAGGATTTGTTCTTCATGATAGATATGTACTTAGACATGTATAGATAGCATTCTAATCTTTATTGATACTTAGGACTCTTGTAATAATGAGACGCTTGTATTTTACGTTAATGTATATACACACCAGGGCTGAGGTTGTCAATCATCCTGGTATTCATTCTCTTCATAGTGGTGGAGCAGGTATTAATTCTTTGAAGTCTATCCTATTTATTTCCTTCTCCAACACTTTGTCTTCCTCACCCTCAGCTTCGTCCTCAGCCCTTTCTGCTTCGTCTTCTTCACCCTCTTCTTCATCTGGTTCTACACTTTCGGCCTTAACCTCCACGGTTCATTCTGTCCTAAGTGTTAGTAATATTCGCAACTATGTCCCAACTAAGCTTGATTTTAGCAATTTCTTAGTGTGACAAAGTCTTCTCTATATGGTTTTCCAGTCCCATCAGGTAACATGATCACGTTGATGGAACCGGTGTGCCACCGGACCCCTTTATTCCTTCTTCCCTTCCAGACCACCGACCGGAATCCAATCCACTTTTTACCCAATGGAGTCAAGTCGATAGTACTCTAGTGACTTGGATCTATGCCACAGTGAGTCCCGCCCTTCTGAATCACATTGTTAGACCAGGTTCTTTCCCTACTGCCCGAGAGGTTTGGTTGCATATTGAGCAGCTTTTCCATGACCATGTTCAGGCACGCTATATGGAGTACCGTTCGGCTTTTGTTAACTCCAAGAAAGGGACTCAATCTATGAGTGATTACCTCCAGTCTATCCGTAGTATAGCAGACAATCTCGAGTCTATAGGTAGACAGTTGAGTGAGGATGATATCATTATGCAGATATTAGATGGTCTCCCGGAAGAGTATAATGATCTCGTTACTTTGTTGACATCTAAATCTCCACTGCCATCTTTCTTTGAGCTTAGGTCTATGCTTTTGGCACAAGAAACTCGTAAGAATAAACGCTCTTCCCCCTCCTCTTCTTCTTCTTCGCTTTTTGACTCTTCTCAAGCCCTCTTTACCCAACAGCAGTACCGTGGCAATGGTGGTCGAGGGGGCCGAGGAGGGCGAGGAGTCGGTCGCGGCTTCACTCCCCGTCCTTCTTCGACTTCCTGGCAGTCGTCTTCTTCTAAGCCTCCAAATTGTCCTCGTAATTTTTCTTCTGGTTCCTCCTATTCTCCGCGACCGCCGGCGTCGCCACCGCATGTTCGACCCCCTCGTTCGCAGTCATCCATTCTTGGTTCTTCCCTTGTGCAATGTCAGCTGTGTGATGGCTATAATCACACCGCAAAACATTGTCCTCAACGCACCTACGTGGGTGTTCATGAGCAACAGAGTCAAAGTCCACTCTGGTTTACAGACAGTGGTGCGACAAGCCATATGACGAATTTTACCGATTCTCTTGATTCGTTCCAGGAGTACAATGGTACTGATTCCGTCCAAGTGGGTGATGGTACGTTTATACCAATCACACACATTGGTGAAAAGATTTTCCACATTGGTTCTTTTTCTTTTCGTCTCCTTAATGTCTTGGTTGTTCCCCATCTTACTAAGAATCTTCTTTCTGTTAAACGTTTTTCCATCGATAATAACTGTTTTGTTGTTTTTTATCCTTTTGGTTTTTCTATGAAGGGTCGTCGTTTTCGCCATCACCAGATTCGGTACAGTGACAAAGGCCTTCTTTACTCTTTAAGGATTTGTTCTTCAAGTGTTCCTTCTTCTAATCAAGTTTTTGCTGCTACTCGAGTCTCTTCCAGTTTGTGGCACCGGCGTCTTTGTCACCCTGGAGCCCCGGTCCTCCATCAATTTTTCACTCAGTTTTTCGAGAACACATCTTTAGCACCATGTTTAGGTTTGTTTCATGTCCTTCATTGTGATGTATGGACTTCCCCAATTGTTTCTTTTACTGGATTCAAATACTATGTTTTGTTTCTTGATGAGTATTCTAAATTATGTTGGGTTTATCCTTTGCGATTTAAGCATGAGGTTTTTGAAAAATTCAAGCAATTACACGTACAAATAAGGACACATTTCAATATTCCTCTTTGTTTTCTCCAGGGTGATAATGGGGGGAGGGGGAGTTTTGTAATGATGCTTTTGATATGTACCTTCAACAACACGGTATCATTCGCCGTCTCTCTTGTCCATATAGCCATCAACAAAATGGCATGGTAGAGAGAAAGCATCTGACGATTCTCAACTTCATTCGCTCTGTTTTGTTTCAAGTCAATCTACCACCATCATTTTGGGTCGAGGCTTTGCACCATGTTGTTTTTGTTCAAAACTGTCTTCCTCGCGTAACTCTACAATGGAAGAGTCCTCATCAACTTCTTTTTGGTCATCCTTCGTCATTCTCTAATTTTAGGGTATTTGGCTGTGAGTGTTATCCTCTAAATATGAGTCCTGCCAATCATAAGTTAGCACCCCGAACGACACTCCATATCAATCTCGATTTTTTCACCTACTTACAAAGGTTTTAGGTTTTATAATCCCACCACTCGTAAGGTCGTCCTGTCGCGCAATGTTGTTTTTAATGAAAGTTATTTTCCCTTCCTAACACCTTCGTCATCTTCATCTACATCCACTAATCCGAAATTTGATCCTATCCACATTTTGAGAATCCCTGGCACACTGGTTCCCTCTTTGAGACCACAACCCGATGATATTATTGAGCCGATATCTACTTCGCTTACTACTCCTCTTCCATTCTCCAACTCCTCCACGACTCGATCATCCTCGCCCGCAGCACCCAACATCGCTTCCTCACCTTTAGTTCCTACCCCGACTACAACTCTACCCCATCCTAATTCCTCTCCACACCAATCTCTTATCCCTACTTCAAACACTAACCCACCTACGTCTTCACATTCCTTTCCAACTCCACCTCTACCACCCAAACACCCTATGACAACCCGTTTGCGGGATGGTACACGCGAACCAAATCCTAAATATGCCCTCCTTACAACCATCTCTGACCCTGAACCTCGCACATATAACCAGGCTTCAAAGGATGAAAACTGGCGACAAGCTATGTAGGATGAATACCATGCTTTACTTCAAAACAAAACATGGGTGTTAGCGCCACCTCCTCCATCTCACATCAACATCGTGGGATCCCGTTGGGTCTATCCCTGTAAGTATAACTCTGATGGTACACTCTCCTGGTACAAGGCACGCCTTGTGGCTCAAGGGTATACACAGAAGGCCGGTGAAGACTTCGACGAGACTTATAGTCCGGTAGTAAAACCAGCTACTGTTCGGACTGTTCTTTCCATTGCCGTTTCCAGAGGTTGGTGTGTGTGGCAGTTAGACGTTAAAAACACCTTTCTCAACGAGTATCTCAAGTAGGAAGTCTATATGAGACAACTTCCTTGGTTTGAAGATCCACAGCATCCACAATATGTGTGTAAACTCGAACCGGCGTTGTATGGTTTGAAGCAGGCTCCTCGTGCCTGGTATCATCTCTTTGCTTCCTTTCTGGTGGCAAATAATTTTTCTGTCAGTCACTTGAATGCCTCTCTGTTCACTTTACATACCTCGCAGGGAGTTGCATACTTGTTATTATATGTCGATGATATTATTTTAACTACTTTATCAAATGCTCTGCTTCAGTTTTTACTTTCTCGGCTAAAGCAAGAATTTTCTATGACAGACCTTGGAGATTTGCACTATTTTTTGGGTATACAAGTTGCTCATGTTCGCGATGGTCTGTTACTCCATCAACAAAAATATCTGTAGACAATTCTTGCAAGGGCCGATATGCAACCTTTAAAACCTTCTCCAACCCCGATGCAATGCAAGCAAGCCTTGTCTCTCCATCAGGGTGCACTACTTCCACCTGCCGAGCAACATATTTACCGCCGGATCGTTGGGGCTCTCTAGTACCTCACATTTACCCAGCCGGATATTTCCTTCGTTGTCAACTGTGTTTGCCAGTTCATGCACGCCCCCACCTCAGTGCATTAGGCTGCTGTGAAAAGGATTTTGCGATATCTTGTGGGTACATAAACCCATGGTTTTCTTATTCGGCCAACTTCTTTCCGGACAGTCACTGCATATAGTAACGCGGATTGTGCTGGCTTTTTGGATACTCGGCGCTCTACAACCGAGTATTGTGTCTTCCTTGGCAGGAATTTGGTCTCTTGGTCAGCCAAAAAGCAAGCCACAGTGTCTCGAAGTAGTGCTGAATTTGAGTACTGTGCATTAGCAGGTGTTGTGGCGGATGTTACTTGGCTACGGCATCTTTTTCAAGAGCTTCGTTATCCTCTAGCCACGCCAATTGCTGTTCATTGTGACAATCTCTCGGCAACCTTTTTGGCAAACAATCCTGTCCAACATCAACGCACTAAGCGTCTGGAAATTGACCTACACTTTATTCGAGAGCGAGTCCAGCAAGGTCATATCCAGGTTCTTCATGTTGATTCCTCTCAACAACTAGCCGATATCTTCATTAAGGCTCTTGGAACTTCCAGCTTTCAACTGTTATGGACCAATTTGAGCTTGGTTAATTTAACCACCCTCAAATTGCGGGGGAGTAATAGATGATAAGGATTTGTTCTTCATGATAGATATGTAGTTAGAGATGTGTAAATAGCATTCTAATCTGTATTGATACTTAGGACTCTTGTAATAATGGGACACTTGTATTCTACGTTAATATATATACATACCAGAGCTAAGGTTGTCAATCATCCTGGTATTCAATCTCTTCAGGTAATACTTAGACTCTAAGCTTAAACTGATGTTAAAAGTTAATTACCTATATATTTGATGATGTTTGTTGATTCTAGTCCTTATTTGTTATGAACTTATGATAATTTAAGTTGTTGAGTGGATATGCCAGATAGTCATTACTAAAAAAATATACTTTCAACTAGTCTATAAATTTGAGTATTTTTTTGATCCATAGGAAAGTATATTATTATTCATTGCGCTATAGAAGATATCATCATAGTCTTTCTTTGGTTTAGGCTTTGGATACTCTTACTTTTTTTGCCAAAAGACATCTATTCATTGATATTTAAATAAAGTTATTACACACATGCTTCCAGGAGGGTAGATAACCCAATTGGCAAGAGAAAGCCAAATAAGATTTGGTGACCCAGTCAGCCACCTGGTTAGCACATCTAGGTATGACAGTAAATTTGCATCTTAGTATCCCATTCACCACCATTAGGGTGTCTTGAATTAGTGTGTTTATCTCCCATGGGATAGACCTCGAGCCGACCAAAGCCTCATAAACAAGTTTTGAGTCGGCCATTGCCGAGTGGTATCCTCTAGCTAGTCTGACCGCCTCTCTAACTGCAAGCGCCTCTACAGCCAATATGGGCAACATTTGCTCCTTTTGCTAACTCCTTTTGCTAGTCTTCCGATGTGGTTTCAGACGACAGTGCCAATCGCACAGTCATCAGATTGAGGTCGGAGAGTCGCATCGCAGTTTAGTTTGTGATATCCAGAAGGTGGGGGTTTCAATGCTGAGGGTATCGCAGGACCATCAGTAGCATATGGGCGCTCTGGACTAATTGATCTCATGTCCTCATTTTTCATTACTATGCTTCAGCTGATTGTTCCACTTGGTTTTGGTACTTTGCCCTTAAAGACAGCTTCTTTTTTTGTTTTCCAAATTTACCAGAGAATTCTAGCTACCCTGCTTCTCAGCTCCTTCTCCTCTTTAAGAGGGAATTG
>JAKUCV010001282.1:34763-159974 GCA_028386065.3 Turnera subulata | reverse complement strand
AGTCTTATTTTATTATTACAACCCAACCATAATAATAAACGACTAGGGACTTTTAAGAATATACATATCAAATACATATACACTAGGGTTATATATATGTGCAAGCAATTATCTCATAATCATATATATAGGCATAACCTCAAATATGTATACATGAATACAATCATCCATAGATTGGCTTTTGGGCATATTACTAACACTGTTCCATCTATGTCTCCCAGGAATGAAGACGTCGACCACAACTCCCACTTTCGACATCTGCTTATACATGTCTAACGATCCCCATTCATCTGGAAAGCCTTCAACATACATAATAGTTACCCTGCCGTTATACACCGCCCTCTGAATGTTCTCCCTCGACCACCTTGAGAAGTATAAAGGACGTGATATTTTGAATTCTGCCACATTCTATGGGGATTGAAGTTAGTGGAATAGGTTTAAGAGTGAGTGGAGTAGGTTGTCGGAAGGCATGCATGACAGGTCGATTTCATGGTGGTTGGACCACCTAACTTGACCTTGGTGACATTGGACTTTGGAGGGACTTTGGAGTCACTTGTTGGAGCTGCTCCCATGTCTATAAAACTTGGTATTTCTTCTCTTTCATCTCTGTAGAAGTTTGAGTAAAGGTCTAGAAAGCTCTCTCAACAGATCAATTCGATTTAGTCCAACCTAGGATGATCAAACCTAGGAGTTTGCTAAGCATGAGCAGACCACTTTCTGGAAAATGGAGCGAAGAACGTTCTGGCACCGACGATGCAAGATCTCGAGGTAGTAGATAGTGACATCTAGCCATTGGATGATGAGGCTCCTACTTCCCCAACCTCTATAAATTGAAGCATGTCTGAAGAACTCACTTAGAGCTGCTATTGTGATATTCTGTGATCAAAGAAAGTTGAGTTATACTTGCAATTCTCCATTGAGCCGAATTTGAGTGATATCTTGAAGGCTAAAATATTGAGCTTAATTGTACATCTTCTTGACTTGGTCATTGAAGATTCTTTGTTGTGACAGTAAACACACCTTAGTGGGAACTTGGGATTAGTTCTGCTAAGGTGGAAAATAACAAACCGAGGAGGTTTGTGGTGAGTGATATGTTTGAGATTAGCCTAGGAAAAGCTTGTAAAAGGTTGTGGTTGAACCCAAAAAAGCCAAAGTATAGCAAATGTTAGAAATCTCAAGGTAGACTCCTTGAGTAGTGGAAGTAGTCCTTAGTGGCGAACCACTCTAAATCGGTGTGCAAATATCTCTAATCCTTCTCTCCTAAGTGTGCTTTACTGTGTCCATTCGTGTTCATAATCTCCAGTTTCATGTCCAGGAAAGATTTGGCATCAGCCGTGCCAAATCAGTGCTTAATCGGAAAAGGGGCTAATTCACCCCCCTCTTAGCCACATTGGGCTTACAAATATCTTGGAAACAATTTGAACTACGTATTACTTAAATCGTATACTAGTAAGGAGTTTTTCTATGGTGCTCATGCCGTACCACATCAAAATCCTACTTGGTACTACATGACCCCACCATCTTTTAGCCTCACCAATTAAAAATAGTCATGTCATTTATTTATTTATAATTTTTAAAATCACAAATCCTTTTTTCTGATTTATTTCTTCTACCCATCCTAGTTCCTTCTTCTGCTTGTTCCCTACAAATTGCTACTCTTGTAGTCGTCGCAATCACGACACCCCAAACCGAGTCTAGAGTTTTCACACCGATTATGTTATTTTGCCTATTTCTTTAACCTAAGGATTGGCTAAACAATACTCGTCAACCTAAGAAAATTAGCAAGTGTAAAATCAATAGAGACAACAAAATCATATGTGAAAGATTTTACAAGAAAACAAATCATAATCATTATTATCCCTATTTTTTTTTTACTGTTAACACAAGTATAAAAGAGGAGTACAATACTTTTAACCCTTCCTTAGTCTTAATCTTAAGGAAGGAAGATTCTCAATTGAGGCAAAATTGCAGAGTCCTTCACATACGTGGAGTGATTGGGATCAAGAACCCAATAGATCTTTGCTCATATGAACCAAGGTTGTCTCGTCGATCATGAGAGCCAAGCATGGCCTGTTCTGCCCTTCTATGGTTGTTTTTGTAGGCCAATATGGCTAAGAGAGGGGTGAATTAGCCCCTTTTCGATTAAGCACCGATTTGGCACGTCTGATGTCAAATCCTTCCTGGACTAGAAACTGGAGAATATGAACACAAATGGCATACTAAAGCACACTTAAGAGAGAAAGATTAGAGAGATTTGCACACAGATTTAGAGTGGTTCGCTACCCACTACTCAAGGAGTTCACCTTGAGATTTCTAACCTTCACTATACTTTGGCTTTTTCGGATTCAACCATAACCTTTTACAAGCTTTTACTAGGCTAAGCTCAAACCTATCACTCACCACAAACCTCCCCGGTTTGCTGATTCCCACCTTAGCAGAACTAATCCCAAGTCCCTACGAAGATGTGTTTAACTCTCACAATAATGAATCTTCAATGACCAAGTCAAGAAGATGTATAATTAAACTCAACACTTCAGCCTTCAAGATATCACTCAAATTCGGCTTAATAGGAGAACTGCAAGTATAACTCAGCTTTCTTAATCTCAGAATTTCACAATAGCAGCACTAAGTTGAGTTCTTTAGTCTTGCTTCAATTTATAGAGGCTGGAGGAAGAAGAGGCCTCATCATCCAATGACTACATGTCACCATCTGCTACCTCGAGATCTAGCATCGTCGGTGTCACAACGTTCATCTCACTTTTTCCAGTTGGTGGTCTGCACATGCTTAGCAGACTCCTAGGTTTGATCATCTTTGGTTGGAGTGAATCAAATTAATCCGTTGAGAGAGCTTTCTAGACCTTTAATCAAACACCTACAGAGTATGAATGAGCTGAGTACCAGGTTTATCAAGCATGAGAGCAACTCCAATAAGTGACTCCAAAGTTCAAGGTCACCAAGGTCAATGTAGGTGGTCTAACCACCATGAAAGCGACCCATCAAGCATACTTTTTCAACATGCCCTACTCCACTTACTCTTACACCTATTCCACTAACTTCAAATCTCAAAGATAAGATCACATGCATAATTTAGGTGTTTAGGGAGTGGAATAATATAACCATTTATTAACCATAATTTGTCATAATCAAAACTAATTTAACCCATAGTTAGGTAATTAAGCTAAATCACCAATTAATACTAATTGGCCTATTAATTAATCACTAATTGCACATATTAATTACCTTAAACCCAATATTTCTCCCTTTGTTCAAAATATTGATTTGGACGTTTATATTGTTTTGCCAAGAACAGACAAAAATTGATGTGAGAAGATTTACACTAGACTAGCAGTCGACAACATAGACCATGTTTTGTTGGGGAAGGAGAGGGAGGAAAGTAAGAGAACAACATTAGGAGAAGAAGGAAAATAGGGAAAGAGATTTGTGGTTTTAAAAATTACAAATAAAAAAATGACATGGCTATTTTTAACGGGTGGTCTCGGGTGATGCTATTTCTGTCTAGTATGATAGATGGGTGGGCGACAGACCCCTCTTTGAGCAGGTGGTTGGGATTCCTAATGATTTGGATGATACGCGAGTGTCTGATTTGATTTTCAATCGGGAATGGGATTGTTCTTTAATTTCTGGGGTTCTTTCGGAGCTCTCTGTTCAATCCATTTATGCAATCCCTATTCCACAGGTTATTACTTGGATATTCAGGTTTGGAATGGTACTAGTTCTGGTCAGTATACTGTTCGTTCCGGGTATAATCGGCTGAGGGCCACTACCTCCATTGTGACCAATTTGTCTTGGCTTTGGATTTGGTAGCTTAAGTTGCCGAATAAGATTTTGTATTTTGTGTGGCTGGTACGGTGGCAACGTCTGCTCACTAATTCACGGCGGGTGCGCATTGGCCTATCTCACTTGGCTCTTTGTCCCCTTTGTGGTATTTTGGATGAGGATTTTGACCATTTATTTCGTTTTTGCGGCAAAGTGCAACCAATTTGGCAATCTGTGGTTAATCCTTCGACATCGGTGGATTTTCAGCAAGGGGATTTTCTGACCTGGTTTGATGCTAATGCCAGGTCTAGTGATGTGGATTGGCAGTATCTGTTCTTGATGCTTTGTTGGGGAATTTGGTGTGCTCGGAATACTTTCATTTTTCAACAGGTGCAGTTTTTGGGGGAGGGAGTAGTGCAACGTGCTAGGCGCTTGGCCAGGGAGTATGCTGTTCATTACGGTGCTGAGGGTCTGCTGGTGTGATTTCCAGTCCTCGCTAGGTTGCTTGGTGCTGCCCTTCGTCTCCTTTTGTAAAAATCAATGTGGATGGGAGTTGTTTTGGCAACCCGGGCTGGGCTGGGGCTGGGGGCGTGTTCCGAAACCATCTAGGTGGTTGGCTTTTGGGGTTTTCTCTTTCGCTTGGCCATACTTCAATTTTATGTGCTGTGCCATTCGGTTTGGATTATCTTTGGCTTGGGAGTGTGGGTTTCGGGATATTATCATTGAGAGTGACTCCCTTGTTGCTGTGCAATTGCTTACTGGTGTTTTTTTTTTCTGTCTTCCATCCTCTCTATGTTTTGTTGGTGGATATCACTACCTTGTTGCGCCGTAATTGGTGTTGTTCTTTGCAGCATGTGCTGCGGGAAAGAAATTCATGTGCTGATGCTATGGCTCGCCGGGGTGTGTCTCAATCTCCTACTGTTCATGTCTGGACGGATCCTCCTCCAGATTTGTTGCCTTTATTGTTTCATGATGTTTGTAATGTAGCTACTTTGCGCATACAGCGCTTTGATCTTTTTCCTCTCTACCCAAAAACATTAGCGAGGCTAGAAAAATGGCGGGGTCATGCTATACCAAGTAGGGTTTTAACGTGGTATAGCATGAGCACCGTAGAAAAACTCCTCTAATAAATGTTCAAGCCTTTGACAACATAAAAAAAACACCTTAAGTAAAATGCATGGATTAACATCCTAAGTAAATTTTTTACAATAACAAAGATACATGCAAAAAACCTAGTAAATATAGAAGTAACACTTATTTATTTATTTTTACTCCGGCGCTGCTCCGTCCCTCTATAATCTAAGAGTGGGTCCCACAAACAATTACGCTGCCGAACCACAAGACCGTAACAAAAGAGGAAACGAAGTGCACGCGCCATTTCAAATGCAAAAGCCAAGCCAAGCCCAGCCCAGCTAACAACCCGTTTTGTCCCCCAGCAGCACACAACACAACACAAACTGCCCTCGCCCCTATATTTCCTCTCCGATGCAACGTGTACTCTACTCAACCCCTGCGCGCGTGGCGAAAAAATCACTCATCATTTCAAAAAAACGTACAACCCAAAATACCTCCTCCCTCGCTCTCTCCCTTGCCTTTCTCTCTCATTTGTCTTTTAATTTGAAAAGATAAAATAATACTACTATTAACAAGAAAGAAAGAAAGAAAAGATATAACGCCCCCTTCGCTCTTTTCCTGCACTTTTGTCATTTCTCTCTCGCGTACTTCTCTCTCTTTCACTCGCCGGCCCTCTCGGCAGAGAAAAACAAAAAAGAAAAAAGAAGAAGAAAACCCCGAAAAAGAAAAGAAAGAGAGAAATTAAACAGAAGCGGATTTGGAAACGCACATTAATATTATTAATATTAAATTATAGCAGGGGAGTGTAAAAATTTAGGTTAGGTTTGGAAGAGGAGGGAAGATTAGATTAGAGTTAGGGAGGGAGGGAGAAAAATGTCGGAGGAAGAGAAGCTGTTAAAGGAGGCAAAGAAGCTTCCATGGGAAGATCGGCTGTTACACAAGAATTGGAAAGTGAGGAACGAGGCCAACATGGATTTGGCCGCCCTCTGCGACTCAATCTCCGATCCCAAGGACCCCCGCCTCCGAGAATTTGGTTAGGGCTTGCGATTCCCTTATCTGCTCCCCTGGATCAGATCTGATCGTCGATCTGCTGTTGTTTTTGCGTAATGTGGGTTCGTTAATGATGCGCTTTTTCTTGTTTTCCTTCTTTTCTTTTTGTCTTCCCCGTAGGTCCGTTGTTTAGGAAAACGGTTGCTGATTCTAATGCGCCGGTGCAAGAGAAGGCTCTCGATGCGTTGATAGCGTTTTTGAGGGCTGCGGATGCCGATGCCGGAAGGTTTTTGGTCTTTTGTAATCCCCTTTTGGTGTGCATGTTATATTGTGGTAGCGTAGCTCATTTTTTGAGGTCATTTTCCTTCTTCTTCTGTTCCCTATAGGTACGCGAAGGAGGTTTGCGATGCGATTGTGGCCAAATGTTTAACCGGCAGGCCAAAAACGGTGGAGAAGGCGCAGGCTGCGTTTATGCTTTGGGTGGAGCTGGAGGCCGTTGATGTCTTCCTGGTACCCATGCAACTGCCAAATTTGCTTTTTTTTTTTTCTTTCTTTTTGCTGCTCTGTGTGAGAATTCTATGAGAATTCCCAACCATTTTCCTATTTACTTCTATTAAGTTGTGCATTTGATTGCCCCAGAGTATAGCCTGGGAAGGCCATACCTAACTATCTTAGTTGTTAGCTAGCGTTTTATGTCTTCTCATTCGTTGTCACTTGTATTAATGAGTAGCTTGCCAAGATAGCTTTACAGTGGCATGAATGACATCGTAATGGTAGTTTCCAATTTAACAATAGTTGCAACAAAGCAAATTTCTAATGTTTTTATAGCTTTTATCGTTGCATGGTCTGTTCCAAGGCAGGCCACCTCAACCTGGTTCTGTCTTGTGAGTTTTCCAGACCACCGCAAGTGCACCCAGGCTTATCGTTTGCCTATAATTGCATCTAATTCTTAAACCAAAAGCCTTCAATTTTCATCCCATTTTTTATAAAGTATGCATTGGAGAAACAACATGACAATCGGATTATATTGTGAAAGCATAATTGGAGGCTGGTTATTCTGGTAGGTAAATTAAGTTGATCCTTAAAAATATTGATAAGTACAACATGATGACTAATAATGAGGAAATTCTTCCCGATAGATTAATACTATTGTGTTATGCAGTTAATGCATTGTGTTTCCTAGAGTGAAATGTCTTGTGCCCTTACCTGTTAAGGGACTTGCTGCCATAGAGGCTCCTAGAGCTTTTAATATTTAAAGAAGCTGAGGTAAGCTGAAGATTAGTACTTAGAGAAGATTATAGAGCGGTAAAAACGTCTGTCATTGCAGATGAGGATCGTCAAATAAGTTGACAACCTATATGTGATCTTGCCTTCTCTCAGTTGTGCTAATTACTTTTTTAGGAAGTGAGAGGCAAATAAGAATATCTTAGTGTTCAATATCTTTTTCATTTTTTGGGGTCTGAAACAAGTATGTATTATATACTTTAAAAACAAAATACAAAAGTGGCTTGACCATCCCAGTAATCTCTTGTCCTCCATAAGGAGGTCACTAATTACATTTGGTGGAGATTGAAGTAGAGTTAGCCCTGGACTAAAACTAGGAGCTAATGTTGCTAAATGCTGTGCAATTAAAGTTAGTTTCACTTTAGTATCCAATGTCTTAGTGGTTAGAAAGTTTTCCCTAAACCCATGCTTTGGGATTGTGGCTTATAAAGGGAATAAGAATCCTAGAGAGGTGAAAGTTCTCAGCCTCTTGCTCTCATCTTGCAGATGCAAGTCTGAGATTACCTGCCCTACCCCCACCAAAGCTAAGGCCCTTCGAATGCCAAATTGTTTCTTAACACATTGCATATCATCTCATTCAATTTTGTTTGTTTCCTTGGTTTCCCCTTTTCTGACCTAGAGTTAACATTTAGGGGAGAAAATTGCTGTCCTATCAACTTTTTTGTGCTTATATGAGCTTGATGTGGAGTGGGAAAAAGATCATAAAGCAACAGTAGAAATGCAGCTCACATTTTCTTGACTTTGATGTTGTATCAAGCTAATAGAGATTAGATGTTTGTTGATAACTTCTAATCTACTATATATAGGAACTATTGTATGAGATGATACTATCAGGTTCAATATGTTAGTCCCCTGTAACTAAAAGTTCTTGCTAACATATATTTTTTTAAATAAGAAACACAAACAATAACATTTCGGAATTTTTTTTGGTGTTGTAGAAAGCTCCTCCCTAATGCCTGACAATGCATGGTCTTTAGTCTCTCTCTCTCTCCCCCCCTCCCTCTTCTCTCTCTCTGTCTTTCGCTCTCTGTCTCTCTTTTGGTGAGTGTATGCGTTTGTATTTGCTCTAAATCTCTATTTGCAAGGTCTCTTCAAGTGTAATGTGAGTTTTTGATGTGATTCTTGACCTCATGCTTTTCTTTGTAAAGATTTATTTCGAATTAAAAGCGATGTCTATGCTCTTATAATTTGTGTTGGTCATCATGTCTCAATTTTCTTACTTCTCCGTATTCCTACTTGTTTTCACATTGATGTTTGTTTTTCTTGGATATCATTGCAATGCGCTTAATGAATGGTTCTGTTTGTCATTTTCGAAAGCGCTTCTAAGATTTTTAAAAAGAGTATGGTGATTTCAGGATGCGATGGAGAAAGCCATAAAGAATAAAGTTGCCAAAGCCGTCGTGCCTGCAATTGATGTCATGTTTCAGGCTTTAAGGTTGAATGGTTGATATTTTGTATTTGTTATTTCTAAAGAATTTTCTCTTTCCTTTTTTTGATTATTTATATATCTATGTTTCTATATTTGTAATTAGTGAATTTGGATCCAAAGTAGTCCCTCCTAAGAGGATTCTAAAGATGCTTCCAGAATTGTTTGATCATCAAGATCAAAATGTTCGTGCGTGCTCCAAGGGACTAACTCTAGAGCTTTGCCGTTGGATTGGAAAAGACCCTGTGAAATCAATATTGTTTGAGAAGATGCGGGATACAATGGTAGAAAATTCTCGATTTATTAATATGTGGCTACAGTATATTTCCTGTTGCCCTGCATTGATATAAATGATTACATTTTCTTTATGCAGAAAAAGGAGTTGGAAGCAGAGCTTGTTAATGTTTCTGGTACGGCTAAGCCGTCGCGCAAGATTAGGTAAATGCTGTTTTAAAGCTTTTTGTTGCCCTATCAAATAATTTTCTTACTTTAGAACTATTTAAGGGTCACAAATACTTGCCATGTGATCGTTCGCTATTCTTTGCGGTGACATGAATGTACAGTGCTATCTTTATTGTTTTGTGGTGATTTTTTCCATATTGATGTGTGCTATTGGATGTATTGCTCTTGTATGGCATGGATATATCATCATTTGAAAGCTGAGCTTCTATTCTTTGTTCAATTGCTATGATCCTCTGCATTTTTGCAATGCTTCAATGATTCTCTTGTTACACATGCTAGTGAACATGTTCTTTTGAGCATATAATGTTTGCATGGAAAATCACAAACCTGCCAGCTATGATGCGTCCACTACTCTTCTCTGGCATTTAGTAAAATATTAGGGCATGCATCTACTGGAAGTGTAACTAATATTCTGGCTTGAATTAGATCTGAGCAAGACAAGGAGCCAGAGCCAGAAACTGTGTCAGAAGTTG
Source organism: Turnera subulata (assembly GCA_028386065.3). NCBI lineage: Eukaryota > Viridiplantae > Streptophyta > Magnoliopsida > Malpighiales > Passifloraceae > Turnera > Turnera subulata. The sequence continues at coordinate 150,488 of JAKUCV010001282.1, read as the reverse complement.
TTGGTCCCAGTCATTCTGAAGAAGATGCAGCTGAGGGTATTTGATGAATTCTCTGCAATCTTATTTCATCGCTTGCATTCTCAGTAGAGTAAATGGTCTTTCCTTGTGCCCGTTTGCACCATTGCAGTTCCTCAGGAGATAGATGAATACGAGCTTGTTGATCCTGTTGATATTTTGACTCCTTTAGAGAAAACTGGATTTTGGGATGGAGTGGTTAGTGCTCTTGTTGTTTCCTTCATGTTTAGTGGCTTCACTCTTAATGAAGCATTACTTCTTCTATTACTGTCTTCGTACCAATTTTGTTGCTTACTATTTTCAACAATGTCTCCTGTTTAGAAAGCTGCCAAGTGGTCAGAAAGAAAAGAGGCCATTTCAGAACTTACCAAGCTTGCTTCCACAAAGAGGATAGCTCCTGGTGATTTCTCAGAAGTTTGTCGGACACTAAAGAAGGTAATTTTGTTCCTTTCAGCTTGAGCATCGTTTTCAGTTTTTAGGCCATTGAAGCTTGTCCTTCTGTTGGCCAACTATACTGTGAGCTGTGTTGCAATCTTGGTCACGTGTTTTTTTGTGTTGGTATACTCATATTATGCTTGTAGTTGGTACTTATGTGGGTTACCTGTAGTGTATTGAGGATTCATCAATATAGTTTCTTGCAAATTCTTCAATGTTGTGAAAACCAGACTGGACTGTTCGGTTTGGCCAGGTTAACGGGGAATGGAGGTCCCCCTGGTTTTTAAGACCCCTTAAAACCTGTCATTGGAACAATTGGATTGAACCACCTTGCTTTTCATACTCTTATAAAGTGATGCTTTTTTAAGTACGTCATGTTCCACTGTTTTACTTCTAGAGTTGTGCTAAATGCTACGAATTATGTCAAAGTAGTAATTGCTGTGAATGTTTGTGGTGTCCTTAAGTAGGAGAAATAGGCACCTTCTTTTGCTTGAATAGTTTTTTTTAGGGGCTCAAGTTTTGCTTGAATAGTTTTAATATGGTGCAATATTGTTTTTTGTACAATATCCGTTCTAAATCGCAGCTGTCCTGTTAAAGGACTAATGGAAATGCAAATGGAAATGCTTGCCATTTCATTGAGCTATTACGAGATGAATGGTATTGTTTATAAGTTTTTGTTATGTAATTTGCAAGCATGCGTTTAAAGTGTAGGCTTTATGAGTTAATTAATTATATTTTTCATGTTTCTTTATAAATTACTATATGGAGTTTGATCAACTATATTTCTTTGGTTTTTTTGGACTTCTAAGCTTTTGTATCTAGCTTGTGGTCAGATTGTTGCTGATGCTTCTTGCAGCTAACGTGCCTAGTAGAAGTTTCACTATATTCTTGCTTGCAGGTTATCACTGATGTCAACATAGCTGTTGCAGTTGAAGCGATCCAAGCTATTGGCAATCTTGCAAGGGGTCTAAGAACCAATTTTTCTTCAAGTTCTCGGTTTCTATTGCCAGTTTTGCTTGTAAGTACTATTCATACTCACACAATGACTAACAAGCTGGTTGAATCAGGTTGATCTGCCTGCTGGTCCAAAGATGAATAACCACACTGTTCGTTTTTTCCTCATCTCAGTGGCACACTGCTTTCTTGAGGCCATATTAATTTTTTAGTTTCAATATTCTGAATGCTTATTGCCTTACAAGATAAGTTAAGAAAGTGTAGAGAATTGTTATTAGAAAGTATAGACAAGTGTTAACATTTCTATGTGTACTCATTAGAATTTTTAGTAACTTTATAAATGTCAAATTGTTCTGATTTTTCACACTAAACATGTGAGCCAAAAATATTTACCTTAAACTATAAAAATATTATATTTTCTTTCTTTTTCTTTTGACCATGCAGTGAAAATTGCAACTACTATGATCAATATGAATGATTGCTTTTTTTAGTGCAGCCTGGCAGTGTCACCAGGTGATCTATTCTCAATGGGTTTGACTCCATGTTGAATGACTTTGTTGTTTGGTGTGCCATGTGCATGCATATTGGCTCAATGTGAATCAACATGCAGATTTCTATATATATGTGTATCTGGATGGTGTGCGGGTGTCTCTGCTACAATCTTGTTTATGGGTCTATTTGCCAGTTGTTTGTTTTGTATGACAACACTGGCTGTTTGATTTTGATACTGTCTTGTGTTTTTGGTTTTGACAGGAAAAATTGAAAGAGAAAAAACCTACTCTGACAGAGTCTCTTACACAAACTCTTCAAGCAATGCATAAGGCTGGGTGTGTATCTCTCATGGACATTGTTGAAGGCAAGTTTTATGAGCATTTTCTGACTTCCAACACCTTGTTTCATGCTTGTTTTTCTTTTGTGGTATTTTTATGCGTCAGATACTATTAAATCAAAGTCAGCTAGTCTCAATTGCAAAACTGGTGTCGTCAGTTGCTTGAGTCCATTCACGTTACACTTTACTGACAAAATTGTCCATGAACTTTGGCTCCATATTATTCTCCCTATCTCAGTCTCTGTAGTTTCGTGCTCCTTAAATCCCATATATGATTTTATTCTCTTTGCTTCACATTAACAGTGCTGGAGTGCCTCCTCATGCTTTCTCTGCACAGGGTTAAACCTTTTGAAACAATCTTCTTCTCGTCTATCCCTCGGAAATGTTTCTTCACACAGTTACTGTTACCTTTTTTCTCAATTGGTTTTCTCCGCTTGATTCTCAGGAGCTTCAATGAGTTGTTGCTGCCTCACATAGCATCCTGCTAGTTTTTTAGCTTTAGTTTACTGGACTTTGTGACTTACATGAACAATTGGCCTTTTATTGGGAAATGGATTAATGTCACATTTCGTCCCTATGTTGCCCCCTCAAATTGAAATTCATCCTTTTGTTGAGTTTTGATCCCTCAGTTGGTCAATTTTTTTGTTTTAGTCCTTTTTACCGATTTTACCCCTAAATTCAGCCCTTTATTGTTCAAACCGATTTACCCACCCGAAATTCGACCCAACTAACCGATCCAACTCGGAACCCTATTCAAAAATCTCCAATAAACAAATAACTCTACCTCCCAACATCAAAAATTTTAAAATCATAAAAAAATACAAATTATTTTTTAAAAAATTTTTTAAAAATAAAAAATCATAAATTAAATTATTTTTTTATTTTAAAAATTTAAAAATTTAAACATATCTTCTCCACATGTTTTTTTCTATTTTTTTTTTGATTTTTTTCTTTCTTCTTCTTGTCCTCCTCCTCCTTCCCCTTCAACATCAAAAATTTAAATATTATAAAAAATACAAATTATTTTTTAAAAATTAAAAAATCATAATTTATATTATTTTTTTAATTTAAAAATTTGCAAATTTAATTTTTTTTTATCTATTTTTGTTCTTTTTTATTTTCTCCTTCCTTTCTTCTCCACACATCCAAAAAAAAATTATATTTTTAAAAATTTTTAAACTAAAAATAATTTACGTTAAGATTTTTTATTTTTTAAAAAATTTAAATTTTTTTTTTACTTTTTTTATTGATTTCCAAAATTTTGAAATTGGGAGATAAAGTTATATATTTATTGGAGATTTTTTAATGGGGTTCCGGGTTGGGTCGGTTAGTTGGGTCGAATTTCGGGTGGGTAAATTGGTTTGAACAATAAAGGGCTGAATTTAGGGGTAAAATCGGTAAAAGGACTAAAACCTTAAAAAATTGACGAACAGAGGGATCAAAACCAATCAAAACTCAACACAAGGATGAATTTCAATTTGAGGGGGCAACACAAGGACAAAATGTGACATTAATCCATTGGGAAATCCTTCCTCTCCCCACTTGTTAATCTCAGTTTCTGATTCATTCTTATTCTCTTTTGCTTTATATGGATGCTTTCATTCTATAGTTGCGCCTTTATGAATTGTTTGTAATTTTGTGAAACATGGATGTGATAATCATTGTTTGAAATTCTGAGAAGCATGGTTTAGATAGTCCTTTCTTTTCTAAATGAGCTATTTTTGCTGCACTGCAGATGTTAAGACGGCAGTGAAAAATAAAGTTCCTCTTGTGCGCTCTTTAACATTAAATTGGGTTTCATTTTGTATCGAAACCAGTAACAAAGCTGTAATTCTAAAGGTTCATAAGGACTATGTCCCCATCTGCATGGAGGTCAGTGCATTCGGCTCCTGATTTTCTTGTTTATCTGATATTTGTCTTAGAAGCTTTATCTTTCTGTTCACAAGTTTTCGTTGCACTGAGCTTGTATTTTGTATTTATGGACCAACATGAAACATTTGTATACTTTAGATCACCAGTACCCTTCCTAACCCATGAACCATGACGTATATATTTTAGCTAAAAAAAGCAGTATACTGAAATCTTTTTATACTTCAAGGATTCACTTTTTCATCCTCAAGGTTGTGTTTCTATCAGTTGTGATTTCCAGTCTATGAAACATATTGTGACTCACTGTTGTGGACGTGCATAGATTTTTCGTACCTTTCTGCTGTTGCTGTCTCTACAACATTTTCACGATTGACGTTGTGTTTCTAAACCAACCATTTTGGATCTTGTAGTGCCTTAATGATGGGACGCCTGATGTCAGAGATTCGGCCTTTTCAGTTTTGGCAGCAATTGCTAAGGTAGAACTCCCAAGTTTATTCTCCCTGGGATTAATTTTGACAGTTGTTTGCTCTTTGGTTGAGGATGATACATTGAATAAACTGTTGACCAGCTCTTGCTTATAGGATTACTCATTCTGTTGCGACAACTTTTAAGCTTTTTATACTAATTATAACTCTACATTCTCTCCCAGTCGGTTGGCATGAGGCCTCTGGAGAGGTCACTTGAGAAACTTGATGATGTGCGGAAAAAGAAGCTGGCTGAAATGATTGCAGGTTCTGGAGGCACTGCACCAGCTGGTTCGAGCACTGGTTTGTCATTATTTTCCTTGTGTAACTTTTGTTCACCATAAGCAGTTAGAAGTTTTGAAAATCCAGGATCCATGTGTTTATCTTATTGTTGATTTTCTTGGTGATTCAAGCTGCTGCAATCCCATCTGGAGTTGGTAGTGTGTCAGCAGTCGAGGTGGGTACTAAATAAAGTAATTATATATGTTGACCAAGCTAAAATTGGCCTAATCTTCATGCGTTCACAGATTTGTTTTGATTGCTTTTGTAACTCACTCAAAAAAGCATCTTTCCTTAAAATTTAGCAGGCATCAGAGAATTCATTTGTTAGGAAATCGGCAGCAAGCATGCTTTCAGGGAAGAGACCTGCTCTCGCTGCTGTAAGTTTCTCTTTCCCTTCTGCCTTATTAAGTTTCTATTGTGTTGTGAGGCATTATTGTGATGTGTTTGATTCTACAATTTGTCAGCCTGCCAACAAAAAAGCGGCAACTATAAAATCAGGAGGAAGCAAGAAAGGAGACGGAGCTGGGAGGGCTGAAACCTCGAGAGCCATCGAAGCACCTGAAGACATTGAGGTAAACACAGTGCTTGTTGTTAGAGGCTCTTTTGTTGGTTTCCATACACAGTAACGAGATTTTAGTTATCTGAGACAATTGTTTTCTTGTTCTGATACTTGCAGCCTGCAGAAATGACTCTTGAAGAGATTGAGAGCAAAATAGGTTCTCTTGTACAGGCAGACGCTATATCACAGTTAAAAAGCATGGTGTGGAAAGAACGGCTTGAAGGTAAGCTGTTCTTTCGGGTAGTCGCTTATTACTTACGTTGGAAATGTTTCCTTTTTCAAGTAAGTTTGCTAGCATGGTTCTTTAGTATTCTATTGCAATGCCTTGCGTTCAATTGCAGTGGAAGTTGAGATTATGTATACATCCGTCAGTGTTAAAATTTGCATAGTCACCTAATACGCCGTACACTCTGGTACGTGATACGAATACGCTGTATGCTACTTCTGAAGAATTCGGTACGTGGAGGCTATACTACTCCCGCTCGCTAATTTGGTACGCCGTACATTAGAATTGTTTGACCAGTATGTTAGAATTATTTGACCGGTACAGTATTGGTACGGTGTAAAGTGTTTATTTGAACTGCTATGCCATTTAAATCTGAACTTTAACAAAACTTTAAGAAAACGATGACTTCTATATTTTTTTTATACTAGAGCAAAAGTAAGGATAGTTCCATAACACAGCAGTATACGCAACTGAAGATCGACACTGTGAGGTCACCCAAGAGTTAGAGACTCTCTACAACACTTGCAGCACACAAAGAAGGATACAGATTAATCCCCTATTTTGTGTGCAGTTTCACTTTTTCGATATTTTCCCAGTGGCACAAAAAATAGCAGCTACTGTAGAATAAGTGGAGCTGCATCAATTCACTTCTAGCTTAAATCTCTTCTCGCATGTGGAAACACTTGTCTAAGCTAAGGGAGGTTCATGGTGGACAGTTTCCTAGTAGAAATTCTAATCATGTTACATACTTTTAACTAAGATAGTGACGAAATGAAATTTTGATTTCATAGCTTGTATGTGATTGTTTTTCAAAACTACTGTAAGGTTTACATTGATAAGATATGATAGTCTATCAGAAAGAGTGGAGTTCTATGTTGGGTTTCTATAGAGACTGATCCTATAGGGTATCTTATTAGTGTTAGCCATATTTCATTCATCTTGGTATAAAGGCCGTGAACCATTGCAATATTAATCTGCAGGGGCAAACTCTTTCGAGTTCAATTTTAGGCAATTGTTTTCTGTTGCACTTCAAGAAACCAAAAAAAAAAAAAGAAAATAAATTTAAACAGCAGAAGCAGGTGTTTTCTTTTTTGATGTCTCTAAGACTTGCAGTCTTATTCAGTGACTGCATCTTATTCAATAAAGAGACACACGGATTAGTATCACATAGGTAACTTATCAACAACTTGGTTTTCTTTTTTGATGTCTCTACTATCTACAACTTGCAGTCTTATTCAATGACTGCATCTTAATCACCCACATGGGTTAGTATCACCTAGGTAACTTATCAGCTTGTTGTTTGCAATATTGGTTTGCAGTAGATAATGTATTGGTACATGTACCAGAGCGAACCAATACTGCATATGCTGCTGTTTGAACGTTTTATTTGACTATGAAAGTTTGTTTGTTTGTAGAGTTTATACAATATGGTAATTTTATATGATAAACAGTTTTTCTGTGTGGTCTTTCTATGTGAAATAAATTTTTAGTTGAAGAAAGCTGTTGCAGGTAAAGAGATTTTATATATGCATTTCCACCAGAGTTTATGAGAATGTGCCTATTTTCTCTAGGACTTGCGTACATATTTTTTAGTGTACTTTAATAAACTATGCAGTATACTTTTGCTTATCTTTTTCTTTGTGAATTCCTGTATATTTTGTTTCCTTATTACAACTTATTAATTTGTGACATATTAGTGCTGTAGCAGCATATTTGTTGCAAGATTATGAAGTTTCTTTTATGCAATGATGGCCATTGTATTTTCTTCAGCTCAGCCTTGTTTCGCTGGAAATGAGTTATCTTCTTACTGAATGTGAGGCACTCAGTGCAATTTATTATGTTAGTATGTGTCGAAGCTCACTGATGTTGATGTTGAACTCCATGTCAATGGACAAACCTATTACTGTGTTAAATTTCTTTTCTATGTACTATATTTTTGTTTATTTAAAATAAAATTGGTTTCAGATCAAGTTCTGGCTATCAAATTCTCTTATGTTGTTCATTTTGGAAAAAAATCATTTAGCTGTGCTTTTGACTTTTGTAAATTACTGCAGCAATATCCTCACTGAAGCAACAAGTCGAAGGATTACAGAATCTTGATCAGTCGGTTGAGATTTTGATTCGCTTACTTTGTGCTGTTCCTGGTTGGAGTGAGAAAAATGTTCAGGTACTTATATGGTTTTGCTTTTTGTAAGAATATGTTTTACTTATCTAAATAAATATCTTATTCTTCTCTGATCATTGCTTGCAATAAAACTGTTGCATATGCAGGTTCAGCAACAGATGATTGAAGTTATTACTTTTATAGCTTCTACTGCAACAAAATTCCCAAAGAAGTGTGTGGTCTTGTGCATTCCAGGTACGTATTAGGTATTGTTTGTTTCCTTTTTTCTACGGTACATGATTTTCCATTTTTTGATTGGTTTTTTAAAATATATTATTGTTACAAAGTGCTTAATTGCTATATTACAAGCCCTGGTATGCTGAGGGCTTATGTTGCTATAATGTTTGGGGTGGGCTGGGTTGGGTTTGAGCTCAGTCTCTGCATGATCCTTATCCTCATATCTTCTTGTTGAATTTTTCTTACAAGTTATTTTTGTACTGGGAATAGTACTGATGCAATTGTCTAGCCCTTTGATGCTTAGGAAGCTTATCTCTATACCTGACAGGTACGAGTGAACGTGTGGCGGATATTAAAACACGAGCTCATGCCATGAAGTGCCTCACCACTTTCTCTGAAGCAGTAGGTCCAGGATTCATCTTTGAGAGAGTAAGTAAATTGCTATTCTCTGCCTAATCATCTTTGTTTGCTTGAAATTATACTAAATTTATTTGAAAGCTTGTCTTTGTGGTTGTGTATGAATGAGGCAGACGGGAAATACATTTGTTGTATTAATGTCTGAAATTTGGTTTCCTGTAGCTTTACAAAATCATGAAAGAGCACAAGAATCCCAAGGTTCTTAGTGAGGGACTACTGTGGATGGTGTCGGCGGTTGAGGACTTTGGCATATCACATTTGAAGCTTAAGGTTTTTGCAGTTTCTCAAAATAATTCTCTTTGTTTTTATCTCATTACAAATGTGAGGGGCTACTCTTTTTCATCTTCTGGTTCTGGCACTTAAAATAAATGTAAAAATTATCTTCCAGGAATTAATAGATTTTTGTAAAGATATTGGACTACAGTCCAGCGTGGCTGCTAGCAGGAATGCCACTATTAAGCTTTTGGGTGCTTTACACAAATTTGTTGGGCCAGGTGAATAGTCATTTTAATTGTTTATTTTCCTGCTCTGGATTCCTTGTGCCTGTGAAGTCTAATAAGATACCTCCTGTGTCTGCAGATATCAAAGGGTTTCTGGCTGATGTCAAACCTGCACTGCTCAGTGCACTTGATGCGGAGTATGAAAAAAATCCTTTTGAGGTAACACCAAATTAGTGCTTCTGGTCATTCTCAAAAGAAAAAATGGTGCCTCTGGTCTTCTTTCATTTTGCAGAGGTTTCTTCATCTTTTAATCTAAATTTATTTACTGTTCTCCAGGGTGCCTCTGCAGCTCCAAAGAAAACTGTTAAGGCATTGGAATCCACAACTTCTGTTTCTGCAGGCGGGCTGGATGGTCTGCCCCGTGAAGACATTAGTGGAAAGATAACTCCGACACTTCTGAAGAGCTTGGAAAGTCCTGATTGGAAGGTTTGGAAGTTTTGTATAGCTTTGAATGTTCTATTGGATGCTTGCAATCTGAGAAGAATCATTTCAAGTGTGACTTTGCACATTCCAGGTTCGATTGGAATCTATTGAAGCGGTCAATAAAATATTAGAGGAGGCTAATAAGCGGATTCAGGCAACTGGAACTGGTACTCCTTGCTTTCCCTCTAGTCACTTTTCTTTTGCATAAAAAATTCCATAAAAAGAGAAAAGCAAGCAAAGTGGTCAAGTACCTTGTGATAAGCACAAAACTACTTATTAATTTGTTTTTCTGGTTGCCAGGTGAACTGTTTGGTGCTCTAAGAGGACGTCTATATGACAGCAATAAAAATTTAATCATGGCAACTTTGACCACTATCAGTGGGGTTGCAGCTGCTATGGGTGCACCAGTTGAGAAATCCAGCAAGGTTGATAAAAATTCATATGTTTTATTCTATTTGTATTTGTGCTGCAGAAGGCCAAGTTGAGCTTGAGCTTGTGTATTGCAGGGCATTTTGTCAGATATTTTAAAATGTCTTGGTGACAATAAGAAACATATGAGAGAATGCACTCTGACTACGTTAGATTCTTGGATTGCTGCTGTTCATCTTGACAAAATGGTAATTTGTTGTCTCATTTTTGCTGTAATTATCTCTAATGTCTGTCAGCTATAACAGTAACTCTTTTTTTCCTTCTAGATTCCTTACATTACAACAGCATTGATTGACACTAAGCTTGGTGCTGAAGGGCGTAAGGACCTGTTTGATTGGTTGTCAAAGCAGCTTTCTGGATTAAATGATTTCTCTGATGCTGTACAGCTGCTGAAACCAGCTGCCTCTGCTATGACGGTAGTTTTTGTTTGCAGCTTTTGCTCAACACTTTTCTGGTTTGAATTAGCGTAACATTCTTGTTAACATGTTCAAATTCTGAATCCTTCTTAGGACAAGTCTTCTGATGTCCGAAAAGCAGCGGAAGCTTGTATCACTGAGATTTTAAGAGTTTCTGGACAAGAAATTGTATGTGTATTAAAAATATTCTTCTGCTTGTGTTTTCATTCTCATTAAATAAATGATTGCCTGAAATGTCTGTTCATGTATTCACTTATCAGATTGAGAAGAATCTAAAAGATATTCATGGGCCAGCCCTGGCCTTTGTTGTTGAACGAGTCAAGCCCTATGGAGCTTTTCAAGGTGTGCCCTTTGTTTAATTTGCATGTCTTATATAGCCCTTATTAACAATCCTTATGATATTTTAACACTGTTCCATCAGAGTCATTTGAATCTGCAAAAACTATTTCAATGGGACCAACATCAAAAACTAGCTCAAAGGTTGGAAAAGCTGCAGCCAGTGGTGCCCCAAAACATGCTAACAGATCCATATCTTCGGTATGTTATATCTGTTTGATTCACCATTTTTTATATTTGATGAGGCTACTAATCACTTGTTTGTTTTATGGCCTCACAAGAGAGCCATTCCAGCTAAAGGTTCAAAGCTAGAGCAGATCATGTCTGTGCATGACAGAGCCGTTCAGTCTCAAGCCTTGTTGAATGTGAAAGACTCAAACAAGGTAGGATCGTTGGGAAGTAGACTGCTTTGTTTGATTTGAAGTAATCTGATTTATCAGTTGTCACATGGACATATTAATGTGCAGGAGGAAAGGGAAAGAATAGTAGTCCGGAGGTTTAAGTTTGAAGAGCTACGAATGGAACAGATTCAAGATCTCGATGTTTGTTTTCCTATAGTGAATATATTGTGTTGGATATTAAATATTAATATTGATGTTTAGCTTTCTTCAAAATGTATTGATTGAGCTCTCTTTCTACATCTTGAATGCAGAATGAACTGATGAAGTACTTCAGAGAGGATTTGCACAGGCGTCTTTTGAGCTCAGATTTTAAGAAGCAAGTGGATGGGATTGAGTTGCTTCAGAAGGTATTGAGCGTTTTCACTATAAGAAATCACTTTCATATACATTGTTCTGTGTTTTTTGCATTGATACCTTCTCCTCTGCATTCCAGGCACTTCCATCAATTAGAAAGGAAGTAGTTGAAGTTTTGGACATACTCCTAAAGTGGTTTGTTTTACAGTTCTGTAAATCAAACACAACATGCCTTTTGAAGGTATAATTTTGATTATGCTATTAAAATGTCTTTCTGTTTGGGCTGCATTGTTTTTTGTGTGGGATGCTTGATGCTTAATCATGAATTTCTGTTGTTTTTTTCAAATCGAAGGTGCTGGAATTTCTTCCTGAACTTTTTGACATGCTACGGGATGAGGCCTACGCTTTGACTGAATCAGAAGCTGCAATATTCCTTCCATGCTTGATTGAAAAGGTTTCAGATATGTTAATTTTGACTCATGCAGATTTTATCAGCTCACTGTCCTTATTTCTTGATAATTCCTTACTCATTTTGTTGTCCAATATTATTAAATAAGGTAACATTGTTTGACACTATTGACTTAATTACTGCAGTTGGGGCATAACATTGAGAAAGTGCGAGAAAAATTGCGCGAGCTTACCAAACAAATTATTCAAGCATATTCTGCTGCGAAAATGTTTCCTTATATTTTGGAGGGCTTGCGATCTAAAAATAACCGTACTCGGATAGAATGTGCAGAACTGGTTGGCTTCTTAATTGATCATCATGGGGCTGAGGTACCAAAGGAGTTGTTTATCCTGTTTTAACTTTTGATCTTTTTAGCATGTTGACTATGCTCATACTTATTTTTTGTTCATCAGATAAGTGGACAATTAAAATCTTTGCAAATTGTTGCAAGCTTGACTGCGGAACGAGATGGAGAAACACGGAAAGCTGCTTTAAATGCACTAGCTACTGGTTACAAGATTCTTGGTAGGTAGAGATGATGTGAAAGCATCATTAAGATTTTGTGGTGTTGCTATGATATTGTCATTTTGGAAATACTTTGATGTGCAAGGATGGATACCATTTCTAGACATCTCCAATCTGCAAGTGTGGTGTGCTGACATGTTGGCTTTAATGTAACTCTATCTGATGGCACTATTACTATTGGTTGTAGGTGAGGACATATGGAGATATGTTGGGAAGCTTACAGATGCCCAGAAAAGCATGTTAGACGATAGATTTAAGTGGAAGGTTTGATAGCTTACTCTTATCACCTTCTTCTTGTTGCAGTTGTAAAAGTATGATGTGATATCGTAATTCTAATATCCGAAGCTAATGTTTAGGTCCGGGAGATGGAAAAAAGAAAGGAAGGTCGGCCAGGTGATGCACGGGCTGCTTTAAGGCGTTCTGTTAGGGAAAATGGGTATCATTACTCTCTTAATACTGTGCATTCAGTTTATGATTGTTAATATTGATGTCTTGCATTTCTTTCAATCTTACTTCCATGTCTGCTAAGTTGTAATTTGATTTTGAGGTTTTCAACTGAATGCTTTGTGCCCAATGGCACATTTTCACCTTTCTGGAATTGTTAATCAATTATCTGTTTTCTTTGAATTCTCGTGCTGTTTAAATAAGATTCTGCAAAATGGACATGCATTGTGTGTGATATGTTCCTTTTTACCTGCATGTACTATGGTTCTTTTTCAAAATTTTCTTCGGGTCTTTGTGTTTGATGTAACTAGGAAATAGTTGAGGGTGAGAATAGGCATCAGGGTTTGCCACCACTAAATTGTTACAAGCGATAATTTGTAATTAGAAGGTTTCACTATTTTCTTTGACATTAAGAAGAGCCTATCTGTACAGTTTTAGTTATGAAAGTAGTAGTATGACTGCTGTGGTTTTTCTTAGATGGGTCATAGGTATTAACATGCCTGCATATATCTTGAAAAAAAAATCTTACCAATTAACTTGTAGTCGTCATTTGGGGCCTCTGTTTGCTTTAACTTCAAGTATTTCTTTTCACATGTCATGGAGAAATACTGATGCCATTCCTAATACAATCCTTTCTGTTGTTTTTTGGAAATGTGATTACCTTAATAAGCATACTTTAGGATGGATAACTGAATAATGCTATAATTTCTTTTCAAAGTTGGTCATATTGTTTATTTGCTAATATATCTAATTGATAGGTTTCTCTTTTCTACTTTATCAGGTCTGATATGGCAGAGCAAAGTGGAGAAGTCTCAGTTTCACAATCTATTGCTGGCCCTGTATTAACCAGGTATTATGGCTTTTCTGATATGATCTTTTGTAGTGCCTTTTCCATATCTAATTTGCCAGTTTTACATAATTGCACTTATATTCATTCCCAGGAAAACCTTTGGCAGTCACGAGCTTCAAGTGGAGAGGCATGCTATGTCACGTGCACTCCCTAGTGCCAGTGGCCCCACAAATTGGAATGAAGCTTTGGATATAATTTCTTTTGGTTCCCCCGAACAGGTTTTTCCCATGGCAAATTGTGATCCTTTTGTTGATAGTACAGTTTGTTCCAAGCCATTATATTAGGGTGCTTCTATTTTGGCTGGCTATGTGTATGGGCAGATTAGATCGCCCATTTTGCTCGAAGTGAAGTTGGGACTAAAGTCACCATTATTCTAGAGATGCAGAGTCTTAGAATGACTACTTGCACATGTTTCACCTAAATTTTGCATTGTGGTAATCTAAATTTGTTTTTATCAATTTTCTTGACATGATGTGGCATGTGAACGGATATAACTTTCCACTTACGTTGTGTGTGCTTGAACTCTTACCTTATAGTTGTTAGGTTGCACAGTCTAATATCAGTTATTACGTCTGTCCTCCTTATACTGTCAATTTAGTTACTGTTATCTATATTATGTGTGTTGCTGCCCTGAAACTGTAACAAGTACTTTTGGATGTTTTACAGTCAGTCGAAGGAATGAAAGTTGTTTGCCATGAGTTAGCGCAGGCCACTAGTGATCCTGAAGGCAGTGTGATGGACGAGCTTGAAAAAGATGCAGATAGACTTGTTTCTTGCTTGGCAAACAAGGCAACTATCTTATTACTACAGATCTCTTGATTTCTCTTTCTTAATTACTTTTATCATTTGTCTATACCATTTTATGTTTGGAATTCACTTATTTTTCCCTTTTCTATTTCAGGTTGCAAAGACTTTTGATTTCAGTTTGACGGGTGCTTCATCGAGATCCTGTAAATATGTACTTAACACACTTATGCAGGTAAGATTATAATATTTGTATGCCTCTTGTTCTTTAGTTTGAGGCATTGAATTTCGTTCCTCTTCTTTGTTTTCTCCTATATCAAGCGCTATATCAGTGAGTAGTCCATGGCAAAATGCTAACGACATGATCTTCGCTGCAGACATTCCAGAACAAAAGACTAGCTCATGCTGTTAAAGAGAGCACCCTTGACAGTCTCATAACAGAACTTCTACTTTGGCTTTTGGATGAAAGAGTTCCCCATATGGACGATGGAAGCCAACTCCTGAAAGCATTGAATGTGCTGATGCTTAAGATTCTGGTGAATATTGAGCTCGTTATCTGTCTTATTTTAGTAAGTTGTGATGTATTATACTGTAGTTTGAAGAGTTATTGCTTGTACAGGATAATGCAGATAGAACTTCTTCCTTCGTTGTCTTGATTAATCTCTTGCGCCCATTGGATCCAACAAGATGGCCCTCATCTGCATCAAATGAGACTTTTGCCATCAGGAATCAGAAATTCTCTGACCTGGTTGTCAAATGCTTAATAAAGCTGACAAAGGTACTTATTTATGTCTGCGTGCAAGATCTGTTTACCACTGATCGATGCACTTGGAAAGCTGTCGGATTTTAAAATCTGAGAATGGTTTATGTTTGTTAAGCTAGGTTTATCCATATCTATTTAAAATTGGTTTGAATCTGCACAAGCACGTCGTTTCCATAACGGGAACATTACTAGAAATGAAGGACTTTGTGCGTCCTGCAAGAGCAATAGTTTGTTGAATGGCTAGCTATTGAAGCTTGTCAAATTTACGGGAGATATAGTTAATTTAATTTAAAGTTTAATTTAAACTTTGAAGTGGATAATTAATTTAAAATATTTTGGTCATACTTGGTGAAATATGATTGCTAAAAATCTTTCAGTGTTTCTTTGGATCATTCCTTTTGTATATACCATCCCACGCACTGGAGTGTTCGGGAGACAAGTAGCTATTGCCCGAAATGTCAGAAATATTAGTTGCAGCTACATATAACTCTGACTTCGTTGTGGTTTTGCTGCAATTTCAAGGTGCCCTTAAGCAACTTTTATATGTTAAAACTAGTTAAAAGATTGTAAACTGAATTTAATGACATTTGAAGGATTACTTGTACTGCTTTCAGGATAAGGGAGATGTTAAAGTTTATTGCAGCCATACTATTATTTTGCATCTTCATGTTTTGTGTTGAATCTATAACAGATGCATCTAGTCTATGGATAGAGTTCTGATGCTGCTGTGGCATTATGTAGAGTGTGCTACTGTTTTTCCCTTCTTGATTCCTTAAAAAAATGGCGATGCTTATCTTGTTCCAGACAAGTGGCTGAAAAGTTGTACTGCTATCCACTGAATTCCGTTCCTGTGATTTCCAAAAGCATGCTACCTTCAGAATGCGCATGCATAAAGTTTCCCTTTCTGCTGCATTAGTAATATTTGCAAAATTCTGTCTATGTATTGTAGATTTTTTATTATTCTATTCTGTTGATTGATCTGTATGCAAAGGTTCTTCAAAGCACCATATATGATGTTGATCTTGATCGAATCCTTCAAAGCATCCATATATACCTGCAAGAGCTAGGGATGGAAGAAATCAGGCGAAGGTGTGTTGATTACCCTTCCTCTTGATGGATGTTTTTCAAATGTGATTTATTTCTGCCATACCGGTCATAAAACCATAATTCAGAATCCACCTTTCTTTTAGCTTCTCAACTTGCAGATCCAACTAGTTTTTTTTTTTTTTTTGTCTATGTTGGGCGTGTGGACTTATGCAGGGCTGGAGCAGATGACAAACCATTGCGCATGGTGAAAACTGTTCTACACGAACTTGTTAAACTCCGTGGTGCTGCAATAAAGGGTCATCTTTCCATGGTTCCTATAGACATGAAACCGCAGCCAATTATTCTTGCCTACATTGATCTTAATCTTGAGGTGAGAAGTTGAAGGATTTGCTTTGGCCACATTTGTTTTGTCAGGACAAACATTTACTCGTTTTTCCTATTTTCTTAGACTTTAGCTGCAGCAAGAATGTTAACCTCAACAGGTCCTGTGGGCCAAACTCATTGGGGTGATTCTGCAGCAAACAATCCATCAAGCACCACACATTCTGCAGATGCTCAGTTGAAGGTATAGATCGGCTGCATCATTTAAAGTATTTTAACTGCCTTACTCAGATGTCTTTATACATCATTTTGCATTTTCCCAACAGCAAGAACTGGCTGCCATATTCAAGAAAATTGGGGATAAGCAAACATGCACTATTGGTCTGTTTGAACTTTATCGCATTACTCAGCTATACCCTAAGGCAAGTGATTGCTTTTCCTGTGTCTGTTTTAATAGTGCTTAGTAGTTTTTGATTTTTTTACTATTTTTATTGAAGATAAGTCATTCAAACTTGGGCCCTCTGTGCTTCAGCTGTTTATAAGCTTTGTCCTGTTGTAACTGCAGGTTGATATTTTTGCTCAGCTCCAAAATGCTAGCGAGGCATTTCGCACTTACATTAGAGATGGTTTGGCACAGGTATGGGTCACTAGACTGTTATCATTTGTGTGGAAAACACGAAAACTAACTGCTTTATTCTGTTTCAGATGGAGAAGAATACTGCTGCTGGAAGGACACCTTCTAGTTTGCCATTATCCACACCCCCACCATCTTCTTTGCCTGTTTCTTCTCCAGAATTTCCACCTCTTTCTCCGGTGCATACAAACTCATTAAATGATTCAAAGTCATACAATATGAAATCTGAACCCACAAACTTTCATCTACCTCCCTCGTACACCGATGACAGCAGAACGCTTAATTCCGTGATGTCAAGGGGTATTGTTTCAGAGAACTCAATAGGCGATCAGAGAAATGAGAAACTTATAGGTGGAGGTAATTGTCATCGTACTGCCCTTTTTCTCCCTCTATTTTTCTTTGTTTCTTTCTATCCTTGATGGTAAAAGCCATTGTTTGGGCACTGCAGTAACCAGTGGGACACTAGATGCAATTAGAGAAAGGATGAAAAGTATGCAGTTAGCTGCTGCTGCTGGTAATCCTGACTCTGGAAGCAGGCCGCTGATGGCCGTGAATGACAATTTAAGCAATGGGCTCACTGGACAGATGCCACGGGCTTCAGATGGTGTTGATATGGAGAATCCTGTGCAAAGTGGAGTTCTTCCTATGGATGAGAAGGCGTTGTCAGGGCTTCAGGCTCGGATGGAAAGACTTAAAAGCGGGGCCATTGAACCTCTGTAGGGACAAAGTATTTTGGGCTTGTGTGTCTTGACATCTGTCATCATTACCATGTCACTGATGATATTTTGTATCGGCAATCGGACCGGCTTTGCAGTTAACAGTTGATTTGCTGCCATGACATCCTTGTACAATCGAAAGCATTTGAGAACTGAAGGCAATTTCTCTAATACATGTCTGGCAAAGGCGTCTTCAAGTTGAAATGCTTAGGCGCTGTCAGGCTCTTGCTAAATGGTTTATGAAATGCTGTGAAAGGTTGAGTTGAGTTGAGTCGAGTTTCTTTCTGTATATCCTAGGTTATTTTGTCAGATTCAATTGGTTTATTTAACACTGGTATACAGCGCCAGAAATTTGTTGTATTTTAGGTTGGAGCACAGAGATTTTAGCTAATTGTTGATGATTAATCAAGTTTTTCAGAGATCAGATGCCGTTGTTCCTTTCTATGAATTTTCTATAAATTATATTCTGTTGTTGTGGTTACTCTTTCATGGTTTTGAAATTGTGAAAAGAGAATTCTTATAGTTTCCATGGGGAGAGCAAGCTATGTTGGGATTCATTAGTAGGTTGTTAAACCTGGTCCGGCCATCGACCCGATCTAGCTAGGGGTCAAGAGAACCGGGGTTCAACTGGGGGTCAATAGGGGTCAAACGAAGTCACTTAATAATTCATAAATCTTGTAAAGATGACCGCTGAAATGGAAAAATGTTATAAATTAAGGGACTTAATGTTGTAAATTGATCCTTTGGTTAATGAAGGAGAAGAAGAGAAGAAAAGGAGGGGTATGAAGGAGAGGAGAACTGAAGATGGAGGGGAGATATGCTCTCTCGTTCACATTTTTGCTCTGTTTACAGGGTATATATAGACAATTTACAACTAATATTCATTTGTAATTTTTCATAACACTCCCCCTTGAATGTTGTTATATTTTGGATAGAATACGCTTTTGGAATTACTGCCTCATTAAAAACCTTACTAAGAAAAACCCAGTGGGATAAAAACTTGGTGAAGGAAAAAAGAGTGCAGCGCGTATTCTACTCCCCCTCATTTTGGCCTCTCTTGATTTTTGTTGTCGTTGAACGCCAATTATCCCCCTCATTTTGGCCTCTCTTGATTTTTGTTGTCGTTGCACGCCAATTATCCTCTTGTCAACTTTTGGTGATGTGTGCCTTGTCTGATCACTTTTGATACATCATTACTTTACTGGACAGTGTATGCGGCATCATCTACATAGTTTGTTGTTGGAGCATCTGCCTTGCTATCATCTTGAGCATGTAGCATCTTCGAATGTAGTCGGGCACGGTCTCGACTAGCTCCGTGTATAATGATAATTTCTGCATCATTGGTAGTGTTTTGTGCTTCACATGATACTTTTGGTATCTGCAAGACAAACTATATTTTCTTTGGGTTGTAGTGTCATATCTTATTGTGTCTCAAAGATAAAAGCATAGCCATATCTCGCCAATAGGCTTATGGCAGAAGCTACGGGCTTCGTGTTACAAGCACTTTAATATGGTACTCCGGGACCAATAAGTGCAAATTCGGTTTAAACCATATAAAAACGATTCAGCTTGGTATTATATATTCCCGGAAATTAGTTGCTTCAAGCAACTTGAATCCTTCTGGGATTCTTTTGCATATATCATAACTTATGGATCCATAGAAATAGGCTGTTATAGCATCCATTTGATGCATTTCTAATTCTTTTCATATACTGCCAGGCTTACCAAATAATTGCATCCACCACAGGGGAGCATATCTCCTCATAATGAATATCTGGTTGTTTGGGTAAAAACTTTGTGCCACAAACCGTGCTATATATCTCATTATTTATTTCTTTCCGCACAAATACCCTTTTATGACCAATTGAATTTTACACCTTCTGGTGTACGGACTACATGCCCGGAAATTTTTCGCTTCATGCGAGTCTAACACAGCCTTTAATCGTGTTTCTCTATTTTGGCCAATCATACTGCGCCTACATTTGCCAAATGTAGGTTCATGATCCTCATTTTATTTAGCGCTATATTATAAAAATAAGTATTCCGTCGACGGTTATTTTCACGTCGGTTCCATCTCATTCCTGACACCGTAATTGAGATCTCATAATTCTCATTTATTTCAGGTACCTGAGTTACTTTTGGAACTTTATCAATTTGTGTCAGAAAAACCTCTTCTGGAGGATATTTAATATGAACCTCTACTGGAGGCCATCTTTTCTAACTGGGGCCATCTTATATCTTTTGCTCATTTTTCTCTTTTGAGAATTTCTTTTTTTTTTGGAACCGAGTGTAATCTATAGATTCATTTGCATACTTATATTGTTCTTCAGGAACATCAATTGAAACAGGAGCATTTGCAGCTGGTATAAGGTCACACTTAATTTAAATGTGTCTGGCAATTGCATATCAATTTTCCTGCAAATGAATCATCTTCTTTTGAACTTCAGGTTCACATTAATTTATATGAGGATCAACATTCATATATATTATGCATTTCAACAAACTTGATCCAGCTGCTTCTTTCTCCCCCTGATGTTGGGTATACACACATATCGAATTATCAATAAGCAAATCTTGCTATAAATGAATCTCCAATCTTTTAGTCAATAGTTTCAATAATGTTGTGATTTGATGGAGATTATCGAACATCTATTCCCAACCTTCTTTAAGGACCAGATTAACTATGCTGTGGTGGAGCATAATATACTGTACAACCAACGGTCCGAAGATGGGAGATATTTTGTGACCAAGAACCAATAGGGAGATCTTATGATCTTATAATATCTTATTGGCTTGATGCACATTTACTGCGTATAAAATACCATAGTCATATTTCATCAATGGTCCTGCAATCAATTGTCAATATGGCCCAGATCTCTTTGGGTTTATTTCCAATGATATACATTCTCCATTGAAGAAACATACCAGCATTATCTAGACATATAGTCTAATATCATGAGTAGGGATATGCTCCTGCAAGTGGCTTAATCATTAGAACAAGTGCGCACAATGCCAACTTGTGTCACATAATAGACCATCTAGTCGATGCATCGTAAAAATTACCTAGATGGTTAACACCGCGGATTTATCAGTCCGTGTTTATGTCCCTGAACTATTCTCAAACTTGCTGGTGATACTAGGCCATTCTCATCTTAGGAAGGCCGTATAATAACTTTCGCAGCAAACAAACTCATAGAAATTCATTGATTGTAAAACTTCTGGTTTTTCAATGAATGATCTAATAAATTTCGTGCATCATTATTAACCCGGGATGGCCCATCCGGTCATGCCAAATAATAAATCCATGAACCAACTTCAAGTTGGTGCCAGCTTCAGGCTGCGCAAGCTGTGTATCTAAACACTTAAAATTGCTAGCTCCAGGCTAGTGCATTCCAGCTTCTGGCTGGATATGTAAAGTTTCAATTACTCAACTGCTAGCTTCAGGCTGCAATACATGTGTCAATATTAGGCTTATTCCTGCCACTCATGTCGGAAAGATCAGAATTATTGGACAATAATTAAAGTAGTGGAAAACTTTTCCAAAAACAAAACCTCAAAGCTTGAAAAACTTTGGAGTTTACTGACAAATAATGCAAAGTTTTAATTACCGAAAAATTTTCTGGATTTTTTTTCGGAGACAGAAAAAGGGTCCACATTTGAGAAAACTGACACCTAGCTGTCTAAGCTCAGACTATAAGAAGGGGAGGCGGTTGAGACAGGAAGATGCAGGAAACTCAGAAAAATCAACAAGACAAGAAAAATGCCTTCCCCAGCTACTGTTTTCTTTGTTGAGGGTGCCTCTCTAGGAAGAACAAATAGGTTAGCTTATAGCATGGTAAATGAGCAGCAAGAGGAACTACCGAATGATCTGGCGAGAATTCCTCGTTTAGTGTTTGTAGATGAGCTATACTCGTCTAGGTTCTTTGTGACTCCAATGGAAGAAACATTCTTCCTGGAGGACCAAGGCAATCTCAGGACAAATTTTTATAGCTCAGCTAACTCTATAATGTTTTTCATATCTGCTAGGATGCAGGAATTTCAGCTAGAGCCTTCATGTCAAATTTTGAATCAAAGCAGTTATTATCAGGTATCCATGATGGCTCGGAGCGTCCCAAGGGTGACTGGGTTACCACCTACATGGCCTAAGGTACGACTTTTATTGTGGAATTGCAGGGGTATAGCAAGAAGATCTCAAGACTTTGTGCGTACCTTAAGGGATCTGAAGAATCAGTACAAGCCTAACATGGCACTGATTACTGAGACTTTGTGGCAAGCAGGAGAGAATCATGGTGTGATTCCACTTCGTTTTCCTCCAACGAATCGGTTTGAGATACCTGGAGAAAACAACAGGGGTGGTATGTGGTTCTCCTGGAACGACAGTGTTAGGGTCAACATTAATGGTGAGGCTCAGAGTTTCAGGGTTAATTTTGAACCCAACAGATAGATTGCATGTTTAAACATATATATGAGAACCATTCTTCTTTGAATGTTCTCCAGTTATGGATCTATTTTTTGCAATAATAATATGCATGTTTACTTTGAGCCTTTTCCATTTATTATCTCATTTACGCCCACAGGCACAAATAATTATACTGTCTTATTCGCTTCAGGGAATAAATCTGAGTCAATTCATTTGGGATCCATAATAATTCATGCGTAAATATACGATCTTCTAGATCATATTAAAACATGCGTTCTTCAGGAACATATTCGAATTTATGCTCTTTTGGAGCGTGTTAATCATTTTTTTTTTCATTTCGAGATGTCATAATATGTTATATTGACATCCACACACATATAATTCTCCCCCTGTGGATGTCAATTTTGCATTGTCTTCGAGACTAATGCTTCAGACATTATTCTAAGAACCAATTATAAAGTACTGAAAAGTAAATAAAAATAAATTGCAATGCGCAATAATTTAAACTGAAAATAAATTGAATATAAAATGAATTGTTAAGCAAGTATCATATCCACCTTCTGGTGGTCATATAATTGCCATCTTCTGGTGGTAATAATGTTTATTTTCGATTTTTCTTTGAAGGATCTTCAGGATCTTTTGAACGGTAAGACTTCCAGTCTTCGTTGTATTTTTCTTTTCCCGTGTCTTCTGGACTCTTACATTTAGTCTTTCAGACTATTCTCATTTAAATGCATTTTCGCATTTAATGCCCATTATAAATTTCTTCCAAAAATTTTAAGGGCCTCAAATTCAAATAATATAATTGAATATATAAATGCTTAATTAAAATAAATAAGCAAGGGGCCTTATATTAATTATCCCAAGTAAAGTAAATGGCAGGAGATTAAAATGATAGGCCTAGTACGAGCCCATAAGTAAAATTAAAGACGAGAAAATTAAATACAATGGGTCCTATTATAGCCCAATTAAAAATAAATGGCTGAAAATTAAATGCAATGGGCCTTTAATTAATTAGCCCAATGAAAATTAAATTGTTGAAAATTAAATGCGATGGGCCTTACACGAGCCCAATTAAAACGTAAATAAATAGGCGGCTTAGCCGGCCATTAAATGAATAATGGGCCTTTTTAATAGCCCAATCGGAATTTAAATAAAAACAGAAAAAATATGCTTACTCGATAAATCTTTCAGCAAAAAACACATATAATACGCTTATACGATAAAGGCGGCTTAGCCGGCCAATAAATAAATATAATAAATATAACGGCCTTCCGGACTTATATAACTGCCTTTCGGGCTTATATAACGATCTTCCGGGCTTTGCCGGGGAAAATCCGAGGTTTCTAATTCCGGCCAAAATCACTATTCACGGTCGCCGGATAATTTTCCGAGGCATCAAATTCCGGCCAAACACTTCTGGGTTTGCCGGATTCCGACCAAAATCATTATTCACCATATATTCCATGTGTCAAAATATATACCATAATTACACCCAATTATTATTCTATGCATAATATACTTAATAATACCCTTTTCAACATTATTTTCATAACTACTATTAGTTACCATATATATATATATTTCCAAAATAAAAATTCTTTTCAGAATTTTTTTTTATCCTCCTCTTTTTTTTTAAATCTCGGCTGGGTCGTGGACAGTAAGCTTCTGCAGGAGCCCATGTCTAAGCCCAAAGCCCAAGTCAACAGCCCAGGTTGGTCAACCCAGGCCTAAGAAGTGAGTCCACCAAGGTCAGCCCAACCGGGTGTGTCCTTGACCCACGTGCACAGCCGGGTTACCCGGTTACTTACCGGACGCGAGGGAGGGGAAGCCGGGCTGTGGTGGCTTCGCATCGCCTACTGGTGGCGGAGAAGAGCGCGACGCAAGGGAAGACGAAGGCGGTGAGGCCGGCGTCGAGGTGCAGTGAGCAGCGGCAGCAGCAGCAGGACGGCAGCGTGAGAAAAGAACGATCGGGTGTTGCAGGGGGCGGCGACGGCGGGGACGTGAGAGCAGCGACGGTTGAGGCGCGCGGCATGGGACGCGAGCATGACGGCTGCTTGGCGACGCGGCGTCGCTGGAGGTTGGAGGACGTGCGACAGTAGTTGCGGGTCACACGACGGGCGGGTCTGCAGTGGATTCGGGTCGCGAGGAGATGTCGACGGGTCACAGGCTGTGGACGGCGCGTCTGGCAACGGAACTGGACTGGGAAGGCGCCGTCAGGTCGGCGACGGAGTGAGGATGCTGACGGTGGTGGCGGTGGCTCGAGCAGCGGCGCGCATCCCATACGCGTGAACAGTAGCAGGGGCGGGTGTGCACTATGATCATCTTCTTCCTTTTTCGTTTCTTTTATGGTTTGTTTTTTTTTTTTCTTTCTTGCTCGGTAGAGGCGTTATCGTGCTGATAACGTGTTATAAATTAAGGGACTTAATGTTGTTAATTGATCCTTTGGTTAATGAAGGAGAAGAAGAGAAGAAAAGGAGGGGCATGAAGAAGGAGAGGAGAACTGAAGATGGAGGGGAGATACGCTCTCTCGTTCATATTTTTGCTCTGTTTACAGGGTATATATAGACAATTTACAACTAACATTCATTTGTAATTTTTCATAACAAAAAAAATTATACTAAATTATAGGAGCTGACAGAGGGAGATGAAGAAATTACAGGATGATGAAAACAAAATAGAAAAGGAAACCAAAATCAAAGTCTATCTAAAATTCTTCAAAACCCTGTTATCTTCTTCTTCTTCTCCCCTCACTTTTCCTTCTACCCTTTTCTACTTACATCGTTAGATTCAAATCCTTCGCCAAACCACCACCACCTCCAAAACCCACCACCATCACCATGGCTAGAGAATCATCCTCTCCTTTATCCCATTTTTTCTCACCAACAATGATATGTGACTAAATCTAAACTATTTAATAATTATAAACATGATACTGATTCAATAGAAAAAAAAAAAAACAGAGCCATTGCTTTTTCACCTGGGGTTGTTGGTTTGAAAATAAAGATGTTGTGGATGATTTTTTTTATTTCAATGCAGTACATCCCTCCCAAACCCAATGACCAAAACCCATATCAAGAAGTCTATCCTGCACCCATATCAAGAACCAAAACCCATATCAAGAAGTCTATCCTGCACCCATATCAAGAAGTCTATCCTGCATATCATTAAACTATTTTTCCGGATCTGGGAGTAAGAGGATTTTGAATTTTTTTTTTCAAAAAAAAAAAGAGATCTTCTCAACCCGGAAAACCGGAAAACTCGGATAGAACCGGCAGGGTCATTAGCTCACATGAACCGGAAGGCCTTTTGGACCGGCCTGGCCTCCGGGTGCCGGTTAACCCAGTTGAACCGGCCGGCCGGTCCGGTTTTAACAACCATAATACCTAGTGATTATTTTGTTAAATTAGGAGAGGAGGCAATTCTTTTCAAGCAGATAAAATCCGTCGTCCCCATGTTGTCAAAGCTGGTGCGAAAGGTGTAATTGTGAGCCCTCATCTCACAGGGTACTAGCTTTGCCGCTTGGGCCTCGCAATTAGTCCTTGTGGCACTTGGGAAGAGGAATTTTTGAATCAGCAGGAGGGGAGAGGGAATGAAGCATCCTCTTCTTGGCTGGTGGTAGGATTAGAAAAGTAGTTTACATCATGATCTACAAATGAATTTGTTATGGACTCTTTCGAAGATCGGCAAAACTCACGCCACAACACAAGGATTCCATTCTAGGAGGTCTTAATCAACGTTTTCAACTAGGATTCAGATTCCTTTTTTATCTAAAGTTATTTAGGGCGTGTTTGGAATTGTCTTCTAAATTTAAACTCAGACAATTGTTTTCTAAAATAAATTTTGTTTGGATAACATTGGACTTTAACATATCAGCGAAAAGTCAAATAAGGCAAGAAGAAAAAAATCCAAAAACCCAAAATCAATTTATACCATGTTCACCTAAAAAAAATAAAAATAGATAAAAATACAGAAACTGTTAGAAATACATGTGTTTAATGTAGTGAAATTGTTAAAGAGGAGGAAGATGAAGAAGAAATAGAAGGACAAGAAGGAAGAAGAAGAGCTGGCTCATTTAATTTCATTGCATATGGGGTATATAAATACAGGTAGGTTAGGTATAACAATATTCACATGTTTTTTATAACACTCCTCCTTGAATGTTGTTGTACCTTGGGTAGAATACGCATTTTAAAATAACTGCCTCATTAAAAATCTTACCAAGAAAAACACAGTGGGATAAAAACTTGGTGAAGAGAAAAAGAGTGCAGTGCGTATTTTACTCCTCCTCATTTTGGCCTCTCTTGATTTCTTGATGTCGTTGCATGCCAATTATCCTTGTCAACTTCTAGTGACGTATGCTTTGTCCGATCACTTTTGATACATCACTACTTTAATTGGACAATGTAGGCAATATTATCTTCATAATTTGTTGTTTGAACATCTTCCTTGCTATCTTGCTTTTGTGGTCGCTATGATATCGCAGCTTCATGTACAATGTTGTAGCATATGTTTGTCTATGCTTGCCATGATACTTCAGGTATCTGCTTGCGCTATATGTGGATCAAATAATTGACCTTCATTTGCAAAACAAACTGTATTCTTCTTGGACTCACAAGGTTAAAATAATTACATGTCCATTATATCCCAAGATAATGAAGAGCTTCAGGCTTTATGAAAAGTTAGAGGAAAACGATATTTTGCTAACTAGTTTATGGCAAAGCTTCAAGCTTCATGTTACTAGCAAAATAAATTGCATTATGATATGGTACTTCAGGACCATATAGTACTTCGGGACCAGTCTAATTCTTTTATGAGAATTTCAATCTCAAATTCTTTCTTAAAACATAGCACGACATTTGGAATCTTCTTTAGGAGTTCCAATAATATTTAGATCGCAATAATACTATCTAAATCATTAATCCTTAACGATGATAATTAACATATAGACTAATTAAATAAAACACACAGAGCATATACGCAAGAGTCATTAAAAATGGTTCAAACTATATAAATATCAACTTAATTTTATATATTCCCGGGAATTAGTTGCTTCAAGCAACTTGAATCCTTCAGGGATTCTCATGCATATGTCATAACTTATGGATCCGTAAAAATAGGCTGTAACCGCATCCATTAGATGCATTTCTAATTTCTCATATATTGCCAGACTTATCAAACACTTAAAATAATTGCATCCACCACAGGGGAGTATATCTCCTCATAATTAAATACCAGGTCGTCGAGCAAAACCTTGTGCGACAAGCGGTGCACTATTTCCCCCTTTTTCGCACAAATGCCCATTTATAATCGACCGGTTTTACACCACTGTTATACGGACTGTAGGTCCGAACAATTCCTCGCTTCACAAGCGAGTCTAACACAGCCTTAACGATGTCTCTCTATTTTGGCCAATCATTCTGCGCCTACATTCATCAATAGATGTAGGTTCATGATCCTCATTTCCTTTCATAATATTTAGCGCTATAAAACAAATATTCCGTCGACGGTTATTTCATGTCGGTTCCATCTTATTCTTGACACTGAATAATTAATCGAGATCTCATCTTTTTTCATTCATTTCAGGTACCTCAGTTACTTTGGAACTTTATCAATTGTGTCAGAAACCTCTTCTGGAAGATTTTCCGCTTCTTGAGGACTTTAATGTGAACCTCTACTGGAGGTCTTATTTTCTCACTGGGGCCATCTTATCTCTTTACTTCTTTTTCTTTATTGAAATTTTTTTCTTTTGGAACTGAGTATATTCTACGCTTCTGGCGTACTTTAGATTCATTTGCATACTTTAATTGTTCTTCAGGAACATCAATTTTGAGCAGGAGCATTAGCAGCTGGTATATAATATATGGTCACACTTTTCAAATAAATATGTCTGGCAATTAACTTACTTATGTTAGAACTCATGCCTCCTTGTCTCATTTCAGGATTTTGATATTGACAAACCAAGCATGACTCAATTGATGACAACCTTGAAGCAAAAAGAAAATCAATCAAAGAGCAAAGACCTAAAGAGAAAAGAGCACAAGAATTGGAGTAACAAGCAAGAAGAGTTAGGAATACAAATTGTACAAGGGTAAAACACTCAATTCTTCTAAGACATTGGCTCAAAACAAAATCAAAATTTTACTCATGCATTCAATAGCATCCTTTCAATCATGAAATGCATTTTTGAGCAATGAACATCGATGTTCTGATTTTAGACATCGATGTTCCTGCCTTTAAACAATCTTTTAAAACAGGCAATAGCTCAGAACATCAATGTTGGCATCCCAAACATCGATGTTCTCATGACCGTTGCACTTGAAAAATGTTTTGCAACAGCAAAACATCGATGTTCAAATTTGAGACATCGATGTTCCATCAATTGACATCTTTAAAATGATTTTGCCGAACCAAATGAACATCGATGTTCAGTGAGTAAACATCGATGTTCTAGTGACCGCTGGACTCAATAATTCATATTTACTGGCAAAACATCGATGTTCCCTTTGGTAAACATCGATGTTCTCATGACCGTTGGTCCAATAATTCAAATTTACTGGCCAAATATCGATGTTCTAAGTTTAAACATCGATGTTGTGCCGTTGTGAGCAGACACCTTTTTCAACTCCCTATGTTATTTTGTCTAAAGGTGTTTTGGATTGATTCCATAACGATCATACATGTTTTGAGACATATAAATAGAGGATTTACATCTCTGATTAACCACAATCAACTCTCTACATTTTAAGCATTCATTGTTATACATTCATACACATTTTTATGAGCCAATATTCTTGAGAATTGAGAGTTGTCTTTATAGAGCTTTACTTATTACTCATATCCACTCTTTAAGAGAGCTTTTGTTTGAGTATTTTTTAAAGTGTTGTTCATACACCTTAAGGGAGGATTGTTCCCTTGTAGCACTCATAGGAAGAGTGTTTTCTTTCCTTGAGAGAAGTCTTGAAGTGAGGTATCTTCAAGCAAGTAGAGTTTCGTGTGACTCGGGCTCTAGGATTGTATACGGTTTGTTAAGCACCCGGAAGCTTAACCTAGATAGTGAAATCTTCGAGAGAGTCTCTTGGAGGACTGGATTAGCCACACAAGTTGTGTGTGTGAACCAGTATAAAATTCAGTGTGTCCTTCATTCTTTCAATTCCGCAATTATTTCCTGCAAGTTTTTGATTTTGTCCATAAATCGCTATTCACCCCCCTCTAGCGTAGAGCACCTATTCTAACAATTGGTAGCGGAGCCTAACTCTCTGAAAGACTTAACCGTTTCAGAGAAACTTTCCATGGCTTCTTCAAGTAATTATGCAGGACTCTTCGAAGGACA
This sequence comes from Turnera subulata, assembly GCA_028386065.3. Taxonomy (NCBI): domain Eukaryota; kingdom Viridiplantae; phylum Streptophyta; class Magnoliopsida; order Malpighiales; family Passifloraceae; genus Turnera; species Turnera subulata. The sequence goes on along the minus strand of JAKUCV010001282.1, from coordinate 121,053 downwards.
ATCAACCACTCGTCCACCGCTCTTTGACGGCACCAACTACAGCTACTGGAAGGAGAGGATGAGAATCTTCCTCCAATCCAACAACTATGCTCTTTGGCGAATCATGAAGATCGGAGAGCAAATTCTGACGAAGAAAGTTGGTGAAACCACAGTGCCAAAGACAGAGGAGGAGTATAACACTGCAGACATTACGATGGTTGAAAACAATGCCAAATCAATCAACATGCTCTATTGTGCAGTCAACCCCGATGATTACCGGAAAATCTCTTGCTGCACAACCGCAAAAGAAATGTGGGATAAGCTGGAGGTCACGTACGAAGGAACCGATCAAGTTCGAGAGGCCAAAATCGACTCCCTCACTGCAGATAACTCTTTCGAATGAAGGAGAACGAGGGAATAGAGGAGATGTTCGAACGATTTTCTAAAATCGTAAATAACCTTCATGCTCTCAAGAAGGTCTACTCCGACAAGGACTTGGTCAGAAAAGTCCTTAGATGTCTCACTCCCGAATGGCGTTCTAAAGCCGACGCAATCTATGAAAATATCGGGACTTCGAACACAACCATTGACAGTCTTAGAGGTAATCTTCTAACCTATGAAACTACTATTCTTAAACCCTCTTTGCAGGAACCAAAGAAGAAGAACATAGCTCTCAAAGCTTCCACCTCCAAGAGGCTCCACATCTTTAAGGGAACAAGTTGAACAACTTGAAGAAACTTTAAAGAAGTTTAATACCCCTCAAAAGAACCTAAATTCTCTCTTGGGTAATTTGCGATCAACTAATCATGGAGTAGGATTCAAAAATGAGCCTAAAAAGAAGAAAATTGAGACTAAGCTTAGGAAACCTAAGGTTCAACCTAAGGAAAACAAGGTGAGTAAAGTGCACAAACATAGGCAAGATAGTAACTATTATCAACCTAGATGGATGCACAACCCAAATGTTATTTGCCACTATTGCAATAGAATAGGACACATTGCTCCTGTTTGCTTTACTAGGCATAGGCATTGGGCGCAAGAAGAAGCTCATTACCGCTATGCTCCTAACACTCGAGGACCCAAGAAGATTTGGGTACCAAAAACTCATTGATTTGCTTTTGTAGGTATGCTTGAAGGCATCGTTTTGGATTGATTCCATAACGATCATACATGTTTTGAGACATATAAATAGAGGATTTACATCTCTGATTAACCACAATCAGCTCTCTATATTTTAAGCATTCATTATTATACATTCATACACATTTTTATGAGCCAATATTCTTGAGAATTGAGAGTTGCCTTTATAGAGCTTTACTTATTACTCATATCTACTCTTTGAGAGAGCTTTTGTTTGAGTGTTTTTTAAAGTGTTGTTCATACACCTTAAGGGAGGATTGTTCCCTTGTAGCACTCATAGGAAGAGTGTTTTCTTTCCTTGAGAGAAGTCTTGAAGTGAGGTATCTTCAAGCAAGTAGAGTTTCGTGTGACTCGGGCTCTAGGATTGTATACGGTTTGTTAAGCACCCAGAAGCTTAACCTAGATAGTGAAATCTTCGAGAGAGTCTCTTGGAGGACTGGATTAGCCACACAAGTTGTGTGTGTGAACCAGTATAAAATTCAGTGTGTCCTTCATTCTTTCAATTCCGCAATTATTTCTTGCAAGTTTTTGATTTTGTCCATAAATCGCTATTCACCCCCCCTCTAGCGTAGGGCACCTATTCTAACAACTTATATTTTGCAAATGAATCATCTTTTGAACTTTAGGTTCACACAAATTCGTTTGAGGATCAAAAGTAGATATTGATATGTATTTCAATAAACTCTTGAATCCAGCTGCTTATTTTCTCCCCCTTGTGTTGGGTAAACTCTTTCATCAAATTAATAACCAACATACCCAACATACATAACATATATTCCCAGTCTTCTTTAAGGACCAATTTTACTATGTTGTAGTGGAGCATTATATACTGTACAACCAATGGTCCGAAGATGGGAGATACTAGATTCGTGACCATGAACCAATTAAATGGGGAGATCTTATGATAACTTGTTGGCTTGATGCACACAAGTGCTGCTGCATGTAAAATACCATTTTCTCAAAACAGTAATATCTCATTAGCAATGGTCTTGCAATCAATTGGAAATATTCAATAAATGATTCACCCAGATCGTTTTAGGTGTGAGCATAAGCTACAGGATGTTCAACCATTATTTCCAACAATATATATTATCCACTGAAGAGATACACCAGTATTATCAAGACATATAGTCTTATAAAATAATTAGGGATGTGTACCCGCAATTGGCTTAATCATAATAAGCGCGCAATATGCCAACTTGCGTCTAATAAGCACACAATAAACCATCTAGTCGATGCATCGATTAAAATGATAAAATTATCTAGATGGTTAATGAAGCGACCCGACCTCCATTCACCAAACAAACAGTAATTACTGAGTAACAGTGCCGCCATGTGGCCAAAATATAATAAAAATATAAAATTTACAACAGTAACATCATCAAGCAATCACAAAATCACATTTCCGTCACCCGTTACGGAAATATCATCATCAGCACAGCGGAAGCGTTTTTTATGTATTCAGTGACAGCTTATGCAAAACTTAATGCAAGTTAATGTATCCGAGTCCTGTTCGAGGTATCGCCGCAGCCGCCTGGATGCAATCCTTATTAACGATCAACTAACCTGCATGGTCTGTGTGAGGGGTGAGACCAACCACTGTCTCACTGATAAACAATTAAACCAAAGTATACAAGCAACCGCGATAACATCGAACCAGCAACAGAAACAATAAGGTATAACAAGCATAATATAGCATCAAAATCAAACAAATATTCAAGCTCACTGTCTGACCGCACACTTATAGACTCATGAGCAGGCGGACTTTCCAATTTTATTATTAGGGCCCCGTCACGTGATAAGTATCGGTCGTACTTGGTAGCCAGGTTAGCTAACCCTAGGGTACTCCCCGTAAAACAAGAATCAACAAACCGGCACAGCCAGGGAGCGGACACCAAGCACATCTCCCCCATAAATGGCAACAAATCACATATCACAAGCGGCTACCACCCGGTCGTACCTCTACCTTCCATGTGACATCTAGGTGTCTAAGTGATATTACCATATTTTATTATTTTATCTTTTCTTTTCCACTGGCTACAGTAACCCTGTTCGACAACTCATCATATTTCTCGAGCAGGCTCTCAGCCTCACAGCTCCTATGGGAAACCAAACCAATATCCCAAATTAGGTTACTGTTATTAACATCATCTCAGGATATACTTGATCACAAATAACTCACTTGGCACACTTGCCATAAGAAAATAGAATCAAGGATATCAAGATAAAAACATATCTATCAAACATAACAATCATCGGACACACAGTGTCCAGGCATCACAATAGGGATCACAACAGAAACCATTATATCATAATCAAAATCAAGGCAAGTAACGTATTTCAAACACATTAAAAAACGATTCAAATTCCAGCTCGAGTATCACAGGCAGCATACCGAGGTTTATAAGTTTATATCCTCACCTGATACTCCTGGAAACTGATATCTAGTTAAGCCTCGATATCCCTATATTTATAACAACGATAATTACTTACAATGCACAAACAAAGATGATCATGCATGGTGCCAATTTTAATATTCATTAGACGACTTGTCTTATTACCATATCTATTTTTATTATTCCCATAATTTTATTTAATATAAAGTCAGCCTTTCCCATTAGTTGGAAATTAACTGGTTATATGTTCTCAACCGGCATACTAATCATACTTAATTTTAAATCAAAATTAGAACCGAGCATCCAAGCCGATATTTCAGCCCTTTAGTCGCTCGTGATAATAAAATATATATATCTGGGCCTTTTATTAATACTAGCCCAAGTAGAACATAAATTAAATAAAACCGGAAAATAAACACAATGGGCGTTCTTAATAGCCCACTCGGAAAATTAATTAAAAGCATAAAGTAAAGAAAAATAAAATCTAAAATAAAACCATAATTTAATATTTGGTTAAACGTTCGTCAATTAACGTCGTTATAAAAGTTCGGGTCCGTTAATGGGTCATGAATAGTCCAAGGGTCCGATAATTACCCAAAAGTCCATGTCCGGGTTTATTGGAAAATACCTGTGTCATCGCCGGAAAATTCCCGAGGCTTCACCAGATTCTGGTAGTTACTGTTCACAGCAGCCCAAAGTAGTCCTCGGCTATTGTTCATCAGTGAACAAAACACCAATTCCACGCCACCAAAGCAACAACCCGAGCACCAGCATCATCACCATTCCCACAACGACTTTCCGGTGGCCGGAATACCACCAGACCAGAACATCCACCATCCAAAACACCATTACCCACGTCCACAAAATCATCAACAACGCCATTAATGCTATACCCACCATCGCAACACGCAACAAAAACCACAACAAACAATAGAGTCTCAATTAACAACAATCTTGAATAAAATAAAAAGAATAGAATGCAAAGAGAAGAAAGGATAGGTCCGGCCAAGGACTTACCCAGCCCTGGTTTCGGCTCGATGGGAAAGGGAAGAAGGATGGAGGCGCGTCAGTTCAACCACAGCGGCGGCGACTTGTGGGTGTTTGCAGAGGAGAAGATAGATCGGCCGGCACTATTCGAGGCGACGTGATGAAGAGGGGTAGCGGCGGCGCGTGCGAGGCAGCGCCAGAACAGGGGAGGGAAGAGCTCGGTGCGCGTCTCGGGCGGCGCGACTCGAGTTGTAGAGGAGAGGAGGGATCGGTCGTCGCGAGAGGGGCTCTGCTCCACCAGCCAGTTACTCGCCTCGACGACGGCTCGACTGGCAGCAACGGGTGTGCGAGCAGGGGCAGAGGGAGAGAAAGGGGATGACGACGGGGAGGAAGGAAGGAAGAAGGGGAAGATCTGGGCGACGGCTGGGCAGTAGTCGCGAGTTGAGGCGGCGGCAGAGAGAGGGGAAAAGAGAGAGATGGCGGTGAGGAGATCGCAAGAAGAAGAGAGGAGCAGAGGAAGGATGTGGAGTCGGGTAGCGAGGAGGCATTTTAAAGGAGAAGAGGAGAGGAAGAAGACAAGGGATAGAAGAAAAAAATCTAGGGAAGATTGATCGGGAAGAAGAAGGATTCGGGGAAGGAAGAAGAAAATATCAGGGGAGAGTGAAGGGGAAGAAAAAGTGAGGAAGAAGAGAGGAAAAGAAAATCGGGAAGAAGGAAGAGAAAAGAAGAAAAATGTGGGGGAAAAGAAAAGTAAATGGGAAAAGAAGAAAAAAGGAAAGAAAATGGGGAAAGGAGAAAAAGACAAGAAAAAGGTGGCCCGAGAGAGAGAAAAATCGCGGCTCAGGTGTCGGCAGAATTATTGGTCCGAAATAGACCAAAATACCCTTCGATCCGACTCTTGATCCATTACCGTCACAGGGGCATTTTCGTCTTTTCGAAATTCATCCCAGTTCCAAAAATACAACTTAGGCTCGGAAAATCCAATTAATTTTTCTGAGCAATGTGCAAATTCCGGGATTGTAAACCGAGGCTCAGCAAGCCGTATAAAATTTTCGGTAACCCGTAATAACTCTTGGGGTTAAATTCCAAGGCTCGGTTGACAGTGGAGAATACTACAAAGCGTCTCGTATCCCTCGGAGATCGGAATCCAATGTTCGATTATTCCTGGTAAAATCTCGAGATAATCCTTGTTTAACAGTGGTAAAACTTTATTATCCACCGTGAAAGTCAAAACGACTCGGTAAAATTACGAAAATTTTACCCGGGTCGTTACAGTCTACCCATCTTAAAAAAATTTCATCCTCAAAATTTTGTCATCACATCCTTGGGTCCTACAACAGCATTCTTCTTGTACACCATTCATCAAGTTCTCTTTTTCCAACTTGAAATCTCGTCTATGCCCTTTACGCGTTAAATAATTCTTTATAAATACCAATCCTTATTGCCTGATATCATGCCTTCTTCATGGATTCACCAATAAGAACTAGAACTATCTCTGATTCAGAGGAGTTAAGTTATACTGGTGGTGCTTCTCTCTTTGGAGATTCCTATGAGGAAGAGCCGAAGAAACGTTGCAAGAGGAAGAGCATCCTTGGTCTCAAAGAAGGTATGGTCGTCTCTCGAAAACGGTGGAAAAAGCCTATTGCCAAGGAAGAGCCTTCTGGTCGCAAAGATGTTGATGATAAGAAGGGCAAGGCAGTCGCCCAGGGCAGTACACCACTGAAGACGCTAGAGCATTTGAATGCTTCCCTGAAGATGGCCAATTCTGCGTTGATACAAATCAAGTGGGCTTGTGAGGAACTTACCACTCAGATCAAAAACATGCGCAGGCATGCTAGGGAATCAGAAAAGCGAGTAGTTCCGTAGCGTATTCCCATGCTATTGTAAGATGTTATCAGAATAAATAAGTTGTGTTTTTCTTTGCTGGAATTTCTATGAGCAAAGACGAAACTTTATTGATAATTTTAAAACACAGATGGAGAAAAAGAAAAAAAATAAAAATAAAATAAGACTCAACAAAAAGAAAATAAAACCGGTCATAAAGAAGTTAAAATAAAACTTGTTTTCTTAACCAGCGCTCTAGACTGGCCACGTAGTTCCTTAAGTTCGAGCATCGCAGCTTGTAGCTGTTGTTAGAGATATAGATTCTCCTCGTGTAGACGGCGTTCATTGTCCCGCAATGCAATGATGATGTCACGGGCACGTCTCGTGATCCTTTTGTCGATCCACTGGAAGAATCGACATCCACCTTGTTCATAATTTCCGCATGAGTGAAATCGTCTTCCGGGGTTCATGTAACTCCAGGATGTCCAAACAGGAGCAACCTCATTGCATAGGCACAACACTCGAGGTATCGTCCCACCAATTTGGTCACGTGGCCTCTGATGGAAGTGCTAGAAGGTGTAGAGGAAGATGTAGAAGAAGCCATAGGAAGAAAAACCAAGTTTTTCAAAGCAAAATAAAAATTTGTGAGGTGGAGATGATCTGGAAAACACTTGTATTTGTAGCCAGTGAACATATAAAGTGATGGAGCAATAATCGAGGCATTGGAAAAATTTTCAAAAAGCAAGACCTAGAAAATTGAAAACGGTTTGGAGTTTTGTGAATAAAAATCCGCCTTTCTTATCACCGAAAATCTTTTAGACGAGGAGGGCTACAAGAGGTAACACTAAACCCACTTTTTGATTGATCTTTGTTGATTATATGCTGATGCTTTTGATGATGTAAGTGGCCGATTTGTGCCATGTTTAGAACTACGTGGCTTTGACCCCGATCACTAGGTAATCCTGATCTTACAACTGATGCAAGCCAAATCTTCTTCTTCTCCCCTTCTCTTTATTTTCCACACATGCACACTCGCACCAGGCACACTTACATTTCATAATTGCACATATTCTCGACCCAACACGGATGGGTGCCTAACACCTTCCCATCTGTGACGAACCCCCGATCCCATAACTTTGGTTCGCCATGACTATGTAGCCTAAAGGAGTCATATTAAGGTTTTTCCCAAGTTTTATCCTTAATAAAACTTGGGTGGCGACTCCAATGTTATGGGATTGACCTGAAGAAGAAGGTGAAAGGATTAGGTGAATAGGCCCAAGTGATTTTGGGTCGGGTATTCACAGTGGGCGACTCCACTGGGGAAGTAGTGGGTTCAAGAGACTTTGTGCAATTGTTGAAATCTTGTGTGCCTTTTACTTGTCATCATAAGTGCCTTGCATTCATGACAATTGATGTGAAGACTTTACCTTAAAAGGGCGAGGGAATCCAAATCCACTACATGCTTTCCTTAAGCGATAATGGTTTGAGTGAACCCGTTTCTCGATGCTTAGCAATGATGGGGATTAATTGGCCTGGGACCTCACGCGATATCCATTATCACATGTGAGTAGGTCAGCCTATTCCCTAGCGACAATCTTTTGGCCCCCAACCCGCTGCATACCCTGAGCATATAATGCATTATGAATCAGTAAGTGATATGTGCATTTGAGTGATTAATTGTTTTGAATTCAAGTAAGTGTAAATAGTTTTGCCCCTTATTCTCGCATACCCCAAAACCCAATGAGGTAGCATATAGCGGGAAGTCTATGGGATACCGAGCCTCTGATTCCCATGCTTCAAATACTAGGGTAAGATGAGTGAAGACAACGGTGCTAAAGTGACTGAGGAATCCATGGACCTGTTGAAAGATCCGGTGGTTAGGGATGCACTGTTGGCATTACAGAAAGGGAAGATGGCGTCCCCTGGGAGTGATGGGGGACAAGTGTCGAAGTCAGGCGGTGAGAGCAAGGTGGTGGTCATCCAAGAAGAAGACTCATCGACACAAGAATCCAATGGGGATGAGGAAAGGCTTAAGAGAGTGGAAGAGTTATTGAAGGCCATGAAGAGAAAAGAAGATGACTGGAATTTAGACCGTTTGTCCCTATTCCCCGGTGCCCGGCTACCCGAGAAGTTCAAGATGCCTGATATCAAAAAATTCAACTAAACGGGATGCCCTACAACCCACCTAAAGATCTATGTGAGGATGTTGCAACCTATGGGAATAGGACCAGAGCTGATGGTTCAACTATTCCAAAGGACCTTATCCGGAGCGGCCTTGAAATGGTTCATGACCTTGGATGAAAGCAAGGTGAGCAAGTGGGACGATATCTGTAAGGTGTTTATAAATCAGTAAGTTACAATACCGAAGTAGAAGTAACCAAGACGGATCTTGAGACAACTAAGAAGGAGGCCCAGGAGACCTTTTCTGCCTATATCTCGAGATGGCGCAGTAAAGCATCATTGATGATAAGTAGACCCACTGAAGACGACCAAGTGAAAATAGTGATCAGGAATCTTCAACCAGCTTATTATGATCGCATGGTCGGAAACTACTATGCAAACTTCAAGGCCCTTATCGAAGCTGGGATACAATTGGAAGACGCTATCAGCACTGGGAAAATCAAGGTCCCTGTGGATGCTTTCACGTCCAGAAGGAACTTTAATGTGTCTCAAGGGAAAAGGTCTACTGAGGTGAACCATGTTGCTATCCAGACACCACTACAGATCGAATCAAAGCCCAAGAATTTTACTCATCTCCCTATGTCCTTGGGAAAGATGCTCAAGAAGTATATGGAGAAAGGTTTACTGCAACCTTTGGACCAAAGGCCCGATTCCTCCCTCAAGGGAGACCCTAATAAGTTCTGTAAATTCAATCAGATGGCTGGACATATTACCGATCATTATTCCCGACTCCGCCATGAGATCCGGGACATGATAGAGAGGAATGAAATAATCCTGCCTAAGGGCCAAACACCAAGCTGAATCCATTACCCTTGCATAAGGAGATTGATGTGATAGAAGCGGAACCCGTGCTTGAGTACGAATGCTTGGTGATTGACCTCAGTGAGTATGTAGATTCAGATGAGGAAGTTGATGTTATTACCAGATCTGGGAGGATAGCAAGAAGAGCTCCTCTCCGTTTAGACGAACCTGAAGAAGCAACGGATCCTGAAGAAGAAGTGATAGTTAAACAACTAAAGAAGACTCAAGCAAACATCTCGATCTGGGTTGATGGCTTCACGCCCACATCGAGAGAAGGTCCTTCAAACCTTAAACAAGGCCCATGTTCCTATCGACACTGCACCAGAAACATTGGATAACATGATAGCCTCTATGGAAACTGACAATCAAATATCCTTTTCTGATAAGGATTTGCGCCTGGAGAGGGGAGTTCATGTTGAAGCATTGTACATCACCATCCAGGTCAAAGACAACCAAGTACCATTGGTTTTGATAGACAACGGATCGGCTTTGAATGGATGCCCTCTGAAAACTGCAAGTTTGTTGGGATTTGGGGCCACAAATTTCTTGCTATCTCGAACAATGGTCAGTGCATACGATAACGCTCGAAGGGAAGTCTTAGGGATGATAAAGTTAGAAGTAACCATCGGACCTGCTCATTTTGTGATAGAATTCCAAGTGTTGGACATCACGTCCAGCTTTAACTTACTTGTTGGGAGACCCTGGTTACATCAAGCTCGAGCTGTGGCATCCACTTTACATCAAATACTGCGGTTTCCTTACCAAGGAGGGGTAGTCACTATTAAAAGGGAAACTACCGAAAAGAATATCAAGCCAGTATTTGGAATTGAAGGAGACGAGGAAGTATCTTTATCGGGTTTTGTCTTTGAGTCTGTCGACGCTATAATGACAGAAAACCTGGTTTGTGTGAACACCCAAATTTGACCCACGGAAATTTTATTAAATTCGACATTGTACATGTGTAGACTTAGGATCAATGAGAAGATTTGGTCCAAGGATCAAGCATGATATGAATTTTAATTTAATAGAATTAATGTGTTTTGATGACATAAACCTCTATGCACTTAATCCTAGGATTAATGAGAAGATTTAACCTTAGGATAAAACATGTGATAAGGTTTATTTGCATTAAAATATATTTGGGCCTTTTTATTTGTTTTTACCCAATTATAATGAGATGATTTATTGTTGGGTTAGGAATGAGTTTGAGGGTCCAAATTAATTATTCTCCAGAGTTTGTCCAGCCCATTAACACATTTCTTGCAGATCAATTTTAGCTCTGATTTTCGTGGAAAATCAGAGTTAATTATCATTTAAGTAGATTTTGTGTTTTTCGTATGATTTTGGGTGTTAAGGTGTAATCTTTTGATTATGGAATGATTTGGGGGAGTCCTAATCAAGTAATTGAGTGATTCTGGGTAGATTGGGAGTTGATTACACGGTAGGATCAAATCAGAGCTGAATTAGGGGGATCGAGGAGCAAAAAAGGAAAGAACACACAAAACCGGGAGGGCCCGGCGGTCATCACGGGATGGCCGCCAAGCCCTGGAGGTCTTATGGCCATGACCGCTGGTCATGGCGGTCATCCAAGCCATGACCGCCAGCCATGGAGGTCATGGGTGCCCAGGTTCTCCGAAAATCTCCGATTTTGTTTCTTTTTCGATCCCACACGATTTTGGACCAGATTTTCGGGCATAATCTTCACCATTAAGTAGGCCCACGCCCCTAGGCTTCCCAGAGTACTATAAATAGGACCCCTCACACACATTTCAAAGGACACACAATCTTTCTCACATACACACCCATAAGCTTTTCTTGCTTGGAGAAACTCTACTTCTCCAAGCTTAGAAATATTTTCTAAGGCAGAAACTCTGGAGGATTATCGTGGGGAGCATCAGTAGTAGCTCAGCTGTGAAGGCCCTCTCCCCGAGGGACCCACCATATTCAGGTATTGTTACATCACTCCCTCCACACGATTAAATCCTTTACCATGCTGCAGCACTAGGGATTCGAACTCGGGACGTGATGCTTTTTATCCCCCTCAAGGAGAGCACCTTCACCAATTCATCTGCAGCTGAATTGGTGAAGGTGCTCTCCTTGAGGGGGATAAAAAGCATCACGTCCCGAGTTCAAATCCCTAGTGCTGCAGCATGGTAAAGGATTTAATCGGGCGAAGGGAGTGATGTAACAATACCTGAATATGGTGGGTCCCTCAGGGAGAGGGCCTTCACGGAAAAGGCGCCATTTCTGTGAAGGCCCTCTCCCCGAGGGACCCACCATATTCAGGTATTGTTACATCACTCCCTCCGCCCGATTAAATCCTTTACCATGCTGCAGCACTAGGGATTCGAACTCGGGACGTGATGCTTTTTATCCCCCTCAAGGAGAGCACCTTCACCAATTCAGCTGCAGATGAGTTGGTGAAGGTGCTCTCCTTGAGGGGGATAAAAAGCATCACGTCCCGAGTTCGAATCCCTAGGGCTGCAGCATGGTAAAGGATTTAATCGGGCAGAGGGAGTGATGTAACAATACCTGGATTTGGTTTGGTGAAGGTGCTCTCCTTGAAGGGGAAAAAAAGCTTCACGTCCCGAGTTCGAATCCCTAGTGCTGCAGCATGGTAAAGGATTTAATCAGGCGAAGGGAGTGATGTAACAATACCTGAATATGGTGGGTCCCTCAGGGAGAGGGCCTTCACACCTTCCTTTTTCTTTTTCTTCCTTCCCGTTTCTTCTCCACTCTGCCGCCGCCATCTTCAACGGCTTTGTCTCCCACCATCAACTTCAATCATGCCACCAACGACATGATACCCACCATCTCTACTTTTTTTCTTTCCCTATCTCTTCCGTTTCTTTCCCCTCAAATCGATTTCCCGAAAACTCATCCCTCCTTCCCTTTCTCTCTCGCCGACGCCAACACCATCTCCTTCCTCTCTCGTCGACGATCGTCTCCTCTTCTCTGGTCGTCGCTGCTGCACCAAGGCCGGGTTGGGGATGCCAGTTTTGGACTAGGCGGAGAGCTCGAGATCGAGTTCGAGCGAAGGCCGCCATCACTCTCCGCGGCTGTGACGAGGAGGCCTGTGCGAGGTGCTGCCGCCACCGCATCGTCGCCGTACTGCTGCGTGTGGGGTGGAGGGCGTTGTGTCTGGTGGTGGTCGGGGTTGTTGCTGCTCAGCGAGAGAACGTGTGGGCTGTGCGACTGCGGGCTCGGCAGTTCCGACCAGTCCTGGCAACGAGTTACAATTCCGTTCTGGGCAGCTTGTGTGGTCCTTCTCGTGGCTCATGTGTTTTTCCGACGAGTTGACCGGAATCCGGCGAGGGCTCGGGAATCTTCCGGCGAAGGCTCGGGTTCTGTCCGACGGAATATATTTCTCGTTCTACGACTATTAGACGGCACGGGAGATACCTCGGGAGCTGTAGAGTCAGACTCGAGGAGAAGTCATAATCTGCATTTTTGAGGTGACATTACAAGTCTTTTATATATGTTTTGTGAATGCATGTTGGTGTGGTTTGTTTGTTTACTTGCCTTGTTTGCTACATGCGGTGATTGGAATTGTATACCTGATTGTTCTCACATGCCTAATTTCTATATGAGGAATTGTTATGGAATATAACATGTATTATGTTTTTGGTGATAGTGTGTGGTTATGGGCCGGAGGCCCGGATGAAACAAAACACATAGAATTCACACCTCCCTGAAAAAAAAAAGCATAATGTATTTCAAACAGAAATGTAATGGTATAATTAAGAATAAAATATTAAATTCTACTGTGGAGTCGGCTGGTAGCCCCGAGGGAGGGTTGGGTACCCTCGGGTCACATTATGCGGTTTAGCATGGTTATCCCAGGGGAAGGTAGGTGCACCCCTGGAAGACTTGCACCAGTTAGGTGTGTCTGAGCGCACCCTCAGGGAGGTAGCGGCCATTCGAGGTTTATTGGAGGTTTTTGACCTCAGAATCTACCCCTTCTGAGGTTCGACACTTGGGTTTCATACCCGGATCTGATCAGATGCGCTACCGAGACTTAACTCACAGTAGAGGGGCCCGTAATAATAATAATAATAATAATAATAATAAAATGCATTGTATCTAAATCATAAAGACAATAACACATTAAGATGTTTATGTGTTGGTGTGTGATTCTGATATTACTTGTATGCTGTACTTGCGCTCGTGAACTACTCACCCCACGAGCATGACTTCACTTTCATGTATACTTAGACTTTTAATGATCACTGAGTAGGCGACTCACATAATCGCCACCGTTGTTTTTCAGATCTTAGTTAGCTTGCTGTTCTCACTTTATCTTCGACTCGGAGTTCAGACGCAGATACTTCAGCAGGTAGTTGTGCATCATCTCTCGGTTGGATCCATAGGGCCCATATGCATGTTATTTTCTTTATCTTGATTTTTATATTATTTCATCTTCCGCTGCATGAGGATTAGTTTGAGATGTCATAAATGTTTTAATTCTTTATCGGTGTTTTGCCGGAGTCTAATTTTATGATGTTATTTCGGCGTGATGCCATGGTGGCTTATGACTTGTTAAGCCGGTTTATTTCTTTCATTTCATGACATCTCGGTGTTAATAAATTTCTATGGAAAATGTTTGTGTGCTGAGGCACCGGTTTTCGTATCCCGGGTTTCAATGGTATTTTGGTAAATCTCTTTCATTTAAGTGTTTATTTTATTAAATTGGGATACTAGCCTTCACAGCTGGTAGCGGAGCGGGCTTCAGATCCTTGGCTTTAAAAGAAATGTGACTTTAAATTACAAGTGATTTATGTGTTAAAGCCGGTTTCCTATTTTGAAACTTAAAAGTGTTTTGACATATTTTGCATTCATATAGGCGTTATTATGGATCCACCGCAAGACCGGCACAATGCTGATGGGCAGGATGAACACCCTAGCCATGTTTCCGACTCTGTGTCAGTGATGCAAGTCCTTGATGGTCAGGGAAATGCTGGTGCAGCAGGAGCACAGAATGCAGTGCCATTAGTACCTCCTGTTATGGATGCGGCGACACAACAACAGTTCAGGCCTTCCTGCAGTGGCAGAAGTTCCAACAGTTTCATCAGCAACAGCAGGGCGCCCAAGCCGTTCCGGTCGCAACTGTGGTAGGCGGTATGGAGAGTGGTTATAAGCACATGGATAAGACAGCAGTTGAGATGTTCTCGGGAGAGAGAATCACCGCAAGGGTGGCAGATGATTGGTTCCGCCAGGTGGAGAATGTTTTGGAGAAATTCACGTATACACCCGAGCACTGGGCTCGATTTGCGGCACACAAGTTCACGGGTTACGCATTGAGCTGGTGGCAGGGACTTGTTGCGAACCTACCCAGACCAGTGGTGATGCCATGGGCAGACTTCAAGGATAAATTCTGCAAGGAGTTCCTTACCGTTGGTTTCTTGGAGGACCAGAAAAAGCAGTTTCTTGAGGTGAAGCAGGGGCCCGATGAGTCGATTTCTGCATTCAGAATCCGGTTTAGTATGCTTCTCTCTTACGCCAAGGAGTTTGTGCCCGATGAGGTGACACAGTGTAGGCGGTTTGTTGACGCTCTGCGCCGCGAGTTGGTAATAGTAGTGGCTGGTGGGAGACACCGGACTTGGGAGGCAGTTTGTGAGGCTGCTTTTGATGCTGAGAGGATTCAGTTGATCGGACAAGAGGCTCGGGCGATTGAGCAGAGGAAACAGTCAACAGTGTCTGGACAAAAAAGGCAGCATTCTGATTCTGGTGATGCAAGTTACATGAGTCGACAGGGTACTTCCTACCAAGGTTCAAAGAAGTCCGGAGGATAGAATTATCAAGGTGGACCGGGCAAGTCTTCGGGAGGAAGGTCTTATCAGTTGGGATCTCAGGGGCGGGGTTCTTGGACAAGGCCTCTTATTACATGCTGGTATTGCGGGAAGCAAGGACACAACAAGTCGGAGTGTTACAAAAGGATTTGAGATAGTGGTGGTAGTGGGACCCAGTATACCGTACAGAACTCCGTGGCTAATGGTGCAGTTCCTTCTGGTCCGAACAAGGGTGGTGGACATGAGGGAGGAAGTCGCGGGAGTTCTGGAGCCCCGAGCCGCGGAGGTGCTACTCGATCTGCTGCGACTCCTAGGGTGTACTCTATCACTCAGGAGGAAGCTACCGCCCCCCAGAGGAATGAGATGTCTCGAGAGGTGTCACTTTGTTTTGTTTTGTTCTTTTCTTTTTTTATTATTATTGTTATGTAAAATTTCGAGGACGAATTTAATAAGAATGGAATGTTGTCAACGCTTGTTTAGTGGAACATTCATATAAGTGGAATTTATGCCATAAATTAGCGGAAACATTAATATTATTAATAATACTAATATTATCATTACAAACATAAACATTACATTGATATTTTATAAAAATAAAAATACATTCATCTCCTCGAACGACGTTGACCCTGAAGCTGTTGGGGTCATTATTGATGTTGACCGTGATCCTGTCGCTCCACGAGAACCACATGCCGCCCGTGTTGTTCTGGCCAGGGAGCTCGAACCGGTTTGCTGCAGGGAACCGAAGTGGGATGAGACCGTGATCGTCTTCATGTTGCCATTGGGTCTCCGTGAGAAGAACCATGTTTGGCTTGTATTGATTCTTCAGGTCCCTCAGGGTACGCGAGAACTCCTAGGAACGCCTTGCAACTCCTCTGCAATTCCACACCAGCAGTCGGGCTTTTGGTCAAGCCGGAGGTAACCGAGTCATTCTGGGCATGCTTTGGGCAGTCATCGAGAGCTGGTAGTAGGCGCCTTACTCCAGGGATTGGCAAGTGGACTCAAGGTTGAACTCCTGAAGTCTTTCAGAGATGAAAAACATGACGGAGTTGGCCGAGCCGTAGAAGGAGGTCCTCAGGGTGCCATGGTCCTCTAGGAAGAACGTCTCTTCCATGGGAGTGACGAAGAATCTAGACGAGTAGAGTTCGTCGCCGAAGACCAGACGAGGAATTCTGCCGAGCTCGTTCGGTAGTTCTTCTGGGCGTTCGTTGATCATGCTGTAGGCCAGCCGGTTTCTTCTGCCTAGGTTGGCTCCTTTGACGAAGAAGACAAATGATGGAGCAGGCATTGTGTTTTGGGACGTGTTGGTGTTTTATTTCCCTGAGTTTTGAGGTTTCTTTGCCTGGGCGTTTGTTTTACTTAGAAGATGCTTTTGATGATTTGCTTCTCACCGCACTGTCTTTTATAATCTTATGGGGAGCGTGTTTACTGTTTTTTTTTTCGATTTTCAAGATTTGCTTTTTGAAAATTTTGCCGTTGTATCATTTATTGCTTCGACACTTCATACGTTTTTCGGGCTACAAATACCAGTGTTTTTTTTTCAGCCCTTTTCCATCGTACAATTTTCTATCTCCTTAGCTACATTATTTTATTCTCTTTAAGACTTTTTCCTTTTCCTGCATCTTTTATCACATGCATTCGTGACCGTTGTGGCTAGACCGATGGGACCACACCTCTAGTAGAGCGCATGTGCGACAAGCTTACAGCTGTTCGGACATCGTGGAGAGATACGAGACTTGACAGACATTTTTGGCTCAAACGGACTTTGTGGACAAGTGGATAACATTTCTTTCGTGGAAACAGGATGTTCTCGTGATCATCGCCTTGCGAGTTAACGGACGTCTTTTCCACTAGGGAAACCAACGTCACCGTTAGCTGTGTACGTTACGTTTCTCGGGATCGAGGATGTTTACGATCGATCTAGAGCGCCGAACATGGAAACATGTTTTGTTCTAACCTCTTAATGTTTTGACTTTATTAAACGAGCTTTGTTTCGTTTATAATTTCTTTATGTTTGATTTCATATCCTTATTGCTGATTTTTAATCTGTTTAACACGAGATTTCGTAACATAAGAGTTTTGATTTACAAAGAAAGCTTATTTTATTGATTTCATAACGGTTTACAACAGAGAAGAAGTACTCTAAGGAGTCACTTGCTTCTCAAGATCTTTTACAAGCTTTTGTATGTTTTTCACGTGAGGTAAGAGTTCCGCGCACGCCAGTTCTATCTGCATCACCGCTGAGCTGACCTTCTTCAATGAAGTGTTCAGTTGCGTCAGGGTCTGCAATGGAGTGCTGCTTTCAGCTGTTGCCTTGCCCTTCTTATCCTCAGCTTCCTTGCTGACACGCTTCTTTCGCCGTCTTGGAGAGGCCACCATATGCTCCTTCAGGCCGATGATGTTGGTCTTGAACCGCTTCTTAGGAGGCTCTTCATCGGAGCTTTTCGGGAAAGCAGTACCACCGATGTAGCTGTTATCCTTTGAGTCAGAGGTAGTACGGGATCTTAGTGGTGAGTCCATGGTCCAGAGTGAGTTCTCAGTTATGAGGTTCGGTTTATATAAGCGGAGGAGATGTCGCTTAAGGGTATAAGCGGTATCTCGCGATGAGTTTGGACACCTGGTGGAGAATACCAGAAGCTTATCGTGGTAGGACCTACGGATTTGATGATTGAATTTCGAGGATGAAATTCTTTTAAGGTGGGTAGAACTGTAACGCCCCGGTTTTTCGTTTTTTATTTATAAAAAAATTTCAGATTTCGGTAATGGAAATAAAATTAATTTATTTTCCATTGGATTCATTAATTATAAGTGGTAATATGTCGCTTTTGAGCTTTGTCGGACCTAAAACGCGTTTCGGGGTGAAACACAAGGTTTATCGTAGTTTTAGTTTAAACTACGTCGTTTTAGGTTTTGAAAAAAAAAAGGCGCCTTTTCTGTGAAGGCCCTCTCCCCGAGGGACCCACCATATTCAGGTATTGTTACATCACTCCCTCCGCCCGATTAAATCCTTTACCATGCTGCAGCTGAATTGGTGAAGTTGCTCTCCTTGAGGGGGATAAAAAGCATCACGTCCCGAGTTCGAATCCCTAGTGCTGCAGCATGGTAAAGGATTTAATCGTGCGGAGGGAGTGATGTAACAATACCTGAATATGGTGGGTCCCTCGGGGAGAGGGCCTTCACATCAGCAAGGAGGAATCAAGGAGAGGATTAACCATAGTGCTAAGAAGTGGCAAGAAGGTGGGTGTAGAACTCAACCCATTGCAAGGAGCTAGAGGAGGGCTACGTTAGGTAATTCTAAATCCCTTTTTTTGATTGATTATGGCTGATTGATTGCTGATGCTTTTGATGATGTAAGTGGCCACTGTGTGCCATGTTTAGAACTACGTGGCTTTGACCCCGATCACTCGGGTACGTAGGTAGTCTCGGTCTCATAACGGGATGCAAGCCAAGTCTTTTCCTCCCCACATTCTTTGTTTTCCACACTTGCATACTTGCACACTTGCACAAGGCGCATTTTTGTCTTTGATTGCACAAGATTTCAACCCAACATGCATGGGTGCCTAACACCTTCCCATCCGTGACGAACCCCCGATCCCATAGCTTTGGTTCGCCATGACCATGTTGCCTAAGGAGTCATTTGAGGATTTTTCCTAAGTTTTGTAACTAATAAAACTTAGGTGGCGACTCCAATGATGTGGGATTGACCCGAGGAAGAAGGTGAAAGGAATAGGTGAATAGGCCCTAGTGATTTTGGGTCGGGTATTCACAGTTGGCGACTCCGCTGGGGAAGTAGTGGGTTTAAGAAATCTTGTGCAATCATAGAGCTTTGTGTGCCTTTTTATTTTTCATCATAAGTTCCATGCATTCATGATGATTTATATGAAGCCTTTACCATAAGAGGGCGAGGAAAGCCAAGTCCACCACATACTTTCTTTAAGTGATTGTGGCTTGCAAGAACCCGTTTCTCGATGCTTAGCAATAATGGGGATTAACTGGCCTCTGACCTCACGCGATATCCATTAGCACATGTGAGTAGGTCAACCTATTCTCTAGCGGCAGTCTTTTGGCCCCCAACCAGCTGCATACCCTGAGCATCTCATGCATTATGAATCAATAAGTGGTACGTGCATTTTGTATGATCATTGTTGCGGATTTGAGTATGTGTAAATAATGTGTTTTTCTTTTGATAAATAAAAAATCCATAAAAAATATATGTAGAAAATAGCGGGACCACCGTGCTAACTCTGCGTAGGGTGCTATATTGCATAGTGTGGATCAATGAGTCTAGTAAAGGAACCCTAGGGAAGTAGGTATGCATGTTTAAGCCGGTGATAAATTTTTGGTGTTGTATCCCCAGTTGTCCTCTATGTCCAGTCTACCTTGTTTAGGGAATTTGCATTTGCATACATTGAACATTGCATTACATGTTCTCCAAAGGATAAAACACAAATTCGAGCTAGGGTGTCTCACTTTTTAAATCCCCATCTTTTAGGCCTAAGTCTTCAAAGAGATGTTTTAAAAGGATAAGAAACGTGTTTTGCAAATGTATCCCATCATATTTTCCACCATTTCCAAATATTTTCAAAGAAAACGAAGCTTAAGTCTAGGATCCCTGATGATCATGAACTCTGTCATTAGAATTGAACCCTTAGGACACCAGGGGTGGGTAGTGCCTTAGTCGAAAGGGGATGGTGAAGATATTTGGGATGATGGCTACGTCACAAGGCGATGAGAAAAGGGGATAGGGAATACATTGGGAACCATGGAGATATCCTAAGGAGAAAGGTGAGAGGAAGGCAGAGTCAATGAAGAAGCATCAACTTGAAACACCGAGGTGACTTTGGGCCTTCTTGTGACAGAAGATGTAAGCCCCATCATCTATGGCGGAAGAGGGGAGATGGGATGACTTGGTTTGGCTTTCTTATGATGTAAGTCCCAGTATTTGTGGTAGGAGAAGGAAAGACGAGGTGACCAGATTGGGCCTTATTCAAAGACAGATATAAGCCCCAATTTTTACCTATGAACCGAATTTATGAGCCAAGATGACAAGCCCAGGAAGAGCCATACAATGAGGGACCAACTTGACAAGACAAATGGATGAGCAAAGTTGGGGTATCGAACAGAGACATTGCCATGGGACCCTCCCAAATGAACAAGATACGAGGCCTAGCAATTGGACAACAATGAAGATGACGGTGAGAACGATGATGGAAACACAATAAGAAGACAAGGGAGAAGGTTCGGAGGCGAAGGTGAAGATGACAATGGAGATGATGCATTCCGAGGGGTGGACAAGAAATACAAGTGGGGGTTAACTGAGGACCATAGAGTGAATTGCTAGGCATAGAAAAAATGATGACCGAGGATCGAGAGAGGTGGTATAGCTGTTTTTTAGAGTTTAGAAGTTGAGTCAAGCCAAGGGGGGAAGGGATAAATTTTATGTCCAACAATCAATAGTGTCATCATTTACACTTTAATTTTTCACATAAGGAATAAAATTTTGATTCCCTTATCTTTTGTGTATATGGGGTAACTTGTACTTGACTTCATGATATTCCATTGGATCAATCTTGGGGACCATTAAACGAACTACGAAAACCTGATTCTGAGGATGTAATCCAACCTTACTTACACCGATTTCCAAACACTTACCCATGCCTGACCTTCGAACACTTACCCAATTTGACCTTTGAACACCTATCAAGCCCGACACCCATGTTGACCCTATCACATCTACCTTGAACACTTGTCTAGAAGAGTTGCTTCCCAAAGATGAATCTCGCTTCCAAAAAGAGCCCTATACAATTGCACTTGTTCAAAAAGGGTCACTCTCCTCGGGGGAAAATAAAAGGATAGAAAAAAAAAAACAAAAAAAAAAGTAAAAAGAAAAAACCAAAAAAAAAAAGAAAAAGAAACGAGGAAAGGAAAGTGACCCTTAGTGCTTGAATAATTCATCATCTATTTCCTGAAATTGGGAAGAATAAATTGTAATGAAGAAGACAAGTGTTCTCATGCTACCTTTAGCCTCCCATTAAAACACCATTGTACCAACACCCCCTACCTTCAGCCTTTCGCAAACTTCTACTATCTTCAGCCTTCCACAAAACACCTTCATCTCAGCCTCACACCACATCCACAGATACGTAGGTAATCCGGCAACAGGCCCGGTCTATTATTGGTTCCCAGATTGATTCAATGGAAAGATTGGAGTCATTATTAGATATACATGCTACACAGTCGATTGTATTCGGGTCTCTTTTGTAATCATATTGACCTTTCTTTTGGACATGTAAAGGTTGTAGATGTCAGTCAAGCCCATATCTCTAGAAACTCATTTTGAATCCTGTCATCATGAAGTATATCTCTCCAATGATCTCATAGATACAGCTCTGCTAGACGATTAAGATTGAGAGTCTACCCCCTAATGAATATCCGAGTATGCCTGACCTGAGTAGTCTCTATCGAGCACAAGTTTAATGGTAGCTATCCCTGAAAAAAAAAGTAAAAAAAGAAAAAAAAGAAAAGTCCGCTAGGTTGAAAACCCGAAAGGGCGGCCTAGGCAAAAGTTAAGGCAGAAAGAAAAAAATGAAAATGGGGATAGCAGCCAACAGTGAGGAATCCATACACCAGACCACATCCTTCAACATTGCGAGGACTACTCATCAAAGATAGACCACTCCATTGGCCATGTCATCATCAACAAAAGGGGTTATATAAGTATCTGGGAGCACCCTCTCTGTCTATTTCTCGAGGGGATATCCACTCATCCATTCCCCTTTGCCTTGATTAGATAGATTTTCGTCCATCAAAAACTTTTGGCAAAACTCACCCCTGGGGTCGCGATTAGCATTTGATGAGTTCATAGTCATTAGGAATCCTTCTCTTTAAGACTTTCCGTGCTTTTGATGGAATAACTTGCTTTTCCTCAAGTTTCTTAACTTCCACCTTTGGCTCGAATGATTTCAATGCTCATGCATCATATTAGGGACACTTACATCCAAACACGACACATAGAAGTTGAAAGCACTCGCATCTAGGGGCACATGCCTCCAAACGCACCATGTAGGAATGAGATTGCGCTTGCATCCATACAGGTGGTAGTAGAAAGCACTTGCATTCAAGAGGCAAATACACCATTGTAGAATTAGAAGGCACTTGCATCCAAAAACTCGCATGTGGAAACTAGGGGCATCCCCATGCATTGAAAAGACGACACACTTAGACATGCTCATGCAGTATTTACATGTAGAACATGGATTCCTTGAGAAGGTAGACTTGGTTGAGGATAAATGATCAATGAAAGTGACAACATCTTAAATTCATCACTTGATATAGACTTACATTTCCTAGGGTTGATGACTGGAGGGGCATGGCATGCCCGAATCTTTAGATGACTTTACCTATAGAATAACGGGCATGCCATGCCCACACTCGAGAAGTAGACATTATGATCACCCGCAGACACTAGGGGCACGGCGGCACCCGGTTTTTTATTGATGTTGGGCATTCTTGAGAAGATATAAGGCCCAAGTTTTTTAAGTTGTTGCTTGTTGTCTTGGGCATTCTTGAGAAGATATAAGGCCCAAGTTTTTTAAGTTGATGCTTGTTGTCTTGGGCATTCGAGGAGATGTAAGCCCCAATTTTTGTTGATGAGTCGAGATGTGAGCTTGGGCATTCAAGGAGATGTAAGCCCCAATTTTTGTTGATGAGTCGAGATGTGAGATTGGGCATTCTAGGAGATGTAAGCCCCAACTTTTGTTGTTGAGTATGGGCATTCTCTACAAAACGAGTTGCAAGGCCAAACCCTTTCGTGAAATAATGCTAGTGGCACGGTACCCGAACCTGTGTTGATATGGACTAGTGAGCTTGAGAAATAGAGTAGACTTCCAGCTATGGATAAAGAGGCATGTTAAGCCTCCAATCTCAAGATCTCTTGATCCCCCTTTGGTCGCTTGGCCATATCCTCACGGATAAGATCTCTTGATCCCCCTTAGGTTGGTTGGCCATATCCTCACGGATAAGATCTCTTGATCCCCCTTTGGTCGCTTGGCCGTATCCTCACGGATAAGATCTCTTGATCCCCCTTTAGTCACTTGGTTATATCCTCATGGATAAGATCTCTTGATCCCTCTTTTAGTCGCTTGGCTATATCCTCGTGGGTAAGATCTCTTGATCCTTCTTCTTTTTCCTTGACTATATCCTCATGGATAAGATCTCTTGACACCTCTTTTAGTCTCTTTGACTATGTCCCTCTAAGAAAGACAAACGATGGTATGGAGGCGAAGCACCCTGGTTGAAGTAAGAATACGTAACCAAACCCCACTTAGGGTACTGTGCCGATAGTGCATTAGAAAAAAATCCCTCTAGGGTAAGGATGATAGATTTTCAAGAAAAGGAAAGTTTCCCCAAGGAGATAAATCCCGAACCTTCAGGATGAGATAATTTCCGACAACCATGGATCTGGGATGAGATGATTCCCAGAAGCCGAGGGCCAGCCCCTCAAATCTCGGGATGAGATGATTCCCGAGAATCTAGAATGAGATGATTCCTGGAAACCGAGGGCCAACCCCTCAAACCTTCGGGATGAGATGATTCCCGGAGCGGAGCATGGAATGCTTCAACCCATAGTACACATCACAAGCATCAATCATTCAAATTTTGTTGTTCTTGTCTCATGTTGTTTCGTCCTTAATTCATAAGGACTCATCAACGAGGGGCATCTGTGAACACCCAAATTTGACCCACGAAAATTTTATTAAATTCGACATTGTACATGTGTAGACTTAGGATCAATGAGATGATTTGGTCCAAGGTTCAAGCATGATATGAATTTTAATTTAGTAGAATTAATGTGTTTTGATGACATAAACCTCTATGCACTTAATCCTAGGATTAATGAGATGATTTAACCTTAGGATAAAACATGTGATAAGGTTTATTTGCATTAAAATATATTTGGGCCTTTTTATTTGTTTTTACCCAATTATAATGAGCTGATTTATTGTTGGGTTAGGAATGAGTTTGAGGGTCCAAATTAATTATTCTCCAGAGTTTGTCCAGCCTATTAACACATTTCTTGCAGATCAATTTTAGCTCTGATTTTCGTGGAAAATCAGAGTTAATTATCATTTAAGTAGATTTTGTATTTTTGGTATGATTTTGGGTGTTAAGGTGTAATCTTTTGATTATGAAATGATTTGGGGGAGTGCTAATCAAGTAATTGAGTGATTCTGGGTAGATTGGGGGTTGATTACGCGGTAGGATCAAATCAGAGCTGAATTAGAGGAATCGAGGAGCAAAAAAGAAAAGAATGCAAAAAACTGGGAGGGCCCGGCGGTCATCACGGGATGGCTGCCAAGCCCTGGCGGTCTTGTGGCCATGACCGCCGGTCATGGCGGTCATCCAAGCCATGACCGCCGGCCATGGCGGTCATGGGTGCCCAGGATCTCCGAAAATCTCTGATTTTGTTTCTTTTTCGATCCCACGCGATTTTGGACCAGATTTTCGGGCATAATCTTCACCATTAAGCAGGCCCACGCCCCTAGGCTTCCCAGAGCACTATAAATAGGACCCTTCACAAACATTTCAAAGGACACACATTCTTTCTCACATACACACCCATAAGCTTTCCTTGCTTGGAGAAACTCTACTTCTCCAAGCTTAGAAATATTTTCTAAGGCAGAAACTCTGGAGGATTTTCGTGGGGAGCATCAGTAGTAGCTCAGCAAGGAGGAATCAAGGAGAGGATCAACCATAGAGCTAAGGAGTGGCAAGAAGGTGGGTGTAGAACTCAACCCATTGCAAGGAGCTAGAGGAGGGCTACGTAAGGTAATCTTAAATCCCTTTTTTCGATTGATTCTGGCTGATTGATTGCTGATGCTTTTGATGATGTAAGTGGCCACTGTGTGCCATGTTTAGAACTACGTGGCTTTGACCCCGATCACTCGGGTACGTAGGTAGTCTCGGTCTCACAACGGGATGCAAGCCAAGTCTTTTCCTCCCCCTTTTCTTTTTTTTCCACACTTGCATACTTGCACACTTGCACAAGGTGCATTTTTCTCTTTGATTGCACAAGATTTCAACCCAACATGGATGGGTGCCTAACACCTTCCCATCCGTGACGAACCCTCGATCCCATATCTTTGGTTCGCCATGACCATGTTGCCTAAGGAGTCATTTGAGGGTTTTTCCTAAGTTTTGTCCCTAGTAAAACTTAGGTGGCGACTCCAATGATGTGGGATTGACCCGAGGAAGAAGGTGAAAGGAATAGGTGAATAGGCCCAAGTGATTTTGGGTCGGGTATTCACAGTTTGTAAGTCCCCTTTTCACAACCCTTTTGGTAATGTGGCAGTCATAGGGATCATGGGAAAGATGAAGTATTTCCCAATCATGGGGCTAGGGAATAAACAGCAAGGGCTGTTAGAAGTTCCTCGGGTTCATACCGCTAAAACACCCTTTGGTTTGGGAAGATCGAGAGGCAGAAGGAAAAAGACCAAGTAAGGGCATTGGCTCGAAAGAAGAAGTAAGAATGGGATTTTTTCATGTCTCCCTATTTCAAGACATTGAATGGCTATTTTATGAAGGAGGGAGAAGACTTTCCTTTCTGTGGGTTCCCGGAACCATGGGTGTGCACCATCACGAAGATTAGGAAGCCGAGATTTGAGTTGCTCTTCGACTGTTATCCGGAGGAGGAAGAAGAGGTAGGAGTAAAGGAAGAAGCTGAGGATGGACAGGATGAAGACTTTGGCTGTAGGACTCTTTTTAAAGGAACAGAGGTCGCTTAAAAGACCCCGAAAGTAGTTTATGTTGAGTGCCTAGGTCGTGGTTCAAAACGGGGGATCGATGAGGATGAGTTGTTTTGTTATTTTCTTTTCAATAAATAAAAGGCACTCTTTTTCCTTATATTGATGACTATTTTTTACAAGTATTTTTCATGCATGCATAACACGTGTGGATATGGTGAGTTGAACAAGCTCCTCAGAAATCTGTATTGGTTAATCTAAGGACTAATACTAATAAGGGAAAAGATAATATTGACAAGAACTCCAAAAAGTAAATGGGGATCAAGGCCTAATCCCATAAGAACATCAAAGTACTAAGGAACCATGCAACCAAAGGTTTTGGAAAGCGTCCAATGGGTGAAACCGTCAAAGAGAACCCAGCGAAGGCCTTGCAATACATGATCACCAGAGAAAGAAGTCTTTGGAAAAGAAAACAAACGTCAGACGAGAAAAGAACTACGTGAACCTGATTTCATGAGCCATTAAAAAAAAGAAAAAAGAAAAAAAGAAAAAAAAAATGAGCCTTGAATACGTAGGAAGCCCCGACTAGGGTCCGGTTCCACTCTTATTAGCAATAGTCCAAAGATTGACAAAAGATAAAGGGAGTTTGTTCACTCATTTATTCGCATACATTATGCATGCAGAAGGATAGTTGTTTTAGATAGGATTCAATTCTTCATGTTCCTCTTGCGACTCTCTTCGGCATCCCCATCCTTGGTCTTCTTAGTAGAATGTTCAAACCCGGGCAGTGCAGGCCCCTCCAAGAATGTTTCTCTAGCAAGGCACAAAGATCCCTCTAGAGCACATCTCTCTTCAACCATTCTAAGTAAGGCATTGGAGGACGAATCTCAAAGCAACCGTCGGTTGATTCTTTTAAAGGCAAAGCCCAACCTCCCTTGACAACTTTCAGAGCAGCAGCTTTCATAGGACCAGTGACCGGAATAAGAATATCAGAGGGAACTGTTTGGCTTATACCAAATTGCCTTAATATCCTCCTTGGACGATAATATGTAGACCTTTCCACACCTGGGAGTACGACCCAATCGTTGCACAGAGTACGAATGACCACCTCCAGCATCGCAAGCCACCGGCAGAACCAGGTGATTTGTTCAGCCTTAAAATCCTTCATATAGATGACCCAGTCCCGAACAGTGTTGAAAGAGACTAAGTAACCACGACGGACATAGTTTGAGGGATCAGGTTGGGGACGCTCAATCAATGTATGGTGCTCGCATAACCACATCTACAAGAAGAGAGGAAGTTACTATAACAAAAGGGGAAGGTGAAAAGAATGATAATCAAAGAAAAAAAAGTCAAGTATATGCACCTGGAGTAGAAGAGGAGAGCCAGTCAATGAGGCCCGGTGATCGTCGGCCAGCGCATCCAAACAGTTGAGAGTCTCGCCTAATATGATAGGGACTAGGCTCTTTTCATCAAAAAGTCTAGCCACCAGCGCACCAATCTGAAGAGGGCAAACACCAGGGGATCCCACCAGTAAGAACCCACATGTCATCATAAGGGCGAGGGCATGATTGCGTTCCTTCCTCCAATTCAAATTCTCCTCAAGGTGTTGTTGTGAGCTGCCAAGGAAGTATCGGTCAATGATCTTGGTCAGATTCAGATGATCGTTCTGATTCATCAAAAAGTTGATCTGACCTTCGGTTAGAAAGAGGAATTTGCTAACTTCCTTCAGGATAGCATCGTCATGAGAAACCATGGTAACACCTTTTATAAATTTGGCATTCAAAAAGGCGTTGAACTCATCAATAGTGGGACATAACTTCATCATGTCTTGGCCAAAGCGGAATACACGGTGACTCTTGTCCCAGAACTTGGCGGCAGCACAAATCAGACTCTCTTCTATCACCACACCACGAAGCTTGAATAATCTGGACAAGCCCAGCACCGAAAAGTCTACACGACACTCAGGGGGAACACTTGCCATTCACCGAAGCACTTTAGCATGATAATTCTCACTTATGGTTGCCCTACACGTATTTGAGATATGTTATGACGAATTATGGGGATCCCTAGGCACCCAAGGGTCTATTTAATCTATTTTGAGTCAGTGGGAATCGTGAAAAGCCTAAAGCCCAAGCCCGAAGATCGAAAAGGAAGTTCCAGGAGGCCACGACCGCCACCGCCGGTGGTCATGTCGTGAAGACCGCCACTGCTGGCGGTCATCCGCGCAAGACCGCCGGAAGGCGGCGATCATCCGCTCACATAGCCACCGGGTCGACAGATCGGGCTCGCCTGGAAAATTCCGAAAAATTCAGAAAAATTTTTTGGGGGAAAAGAGAGAAAGACTAGGTGAGAGAAATTAAAAGAAAAGAGAGAAGAAAAGGGAGAAGGTGTACCCGGTTGCTAGGATCAAACTGTTTATTAAGATAAGGAGCGTCTATTGACTTTTACTTGAATTTGCAATAATAGATGCTTTATATGTGATAAATACCATGCATGCACAACTTATCAATGCACGCATATTAGGGGCACATCGCTTGCCTTTTGATTGCCTGGGGCATGGCACGCTCGCTTTGCACCTGCTGCCAAGTCGAGACATCCGATACACACAAAAACCAAAGCCGTGTATCCATTACACGCAAAATCAAAAGATAAGATGATTCCCGATGACTAAGCCACCTTTCCGATAAGAGATATAGGGGCATGTGATGCCTAAGGCATAGACAACACAGTCGCGAAGCGACTTCTTAGATGACGATAGGGCCACGAGAAGCCTAGAGACTAGATAGCCAAGCCGTGAGACGGCATTTTTGACAAAAATCAGATGGCGGAGCCATTCGGGATGAGATGATTCCCGAGACCTGGGAGGAGAATTCCCAAGTCAAAACCCAGCTGACAAGGATGGGAGTATTCCTTGTTGATAGATGAGATGATTCTATCGCCTTGGGATGAGATGATTCTCAAGTCAAAACCCAGCTGACAAGGATGGGAGTATTCCTTGTTGATAGATGAAATGATTCTATCGCCTTAGGATGAGATGATTCCCAAGTCAAAACCCAGCTGACAAGGATGGGAGTATTCCTTGTTGATAGATAAGATGATTCTATCACCTCGGGATGAGATGATTCCTGAGACTTGGGATGAGATGATTCCCAAGTTAAAACCTAGCTGACAAGTATGGCAGTATTCCTTGTTGATAGATGAGAAGATTCTGTCGCCTCGGGAAAAGATGATTCCCGAGACTTGGGATGAGATGATTCCCAAGTCGAAACCCAGCTGACAAGGATGGGAGTATTCCTTGTTGATAGATGAGATGATTCTATCGCCCCGGGATGAGATGATTCCCGTAACTTGGGATGAGAAGATTCCCAAGTCAAAACCCAGCTGACAAGGATGGGAGTATTCCTTTTTGATAGATGTGATGATTCTATCGCTGCGGGATGAGATGATTCCCGAGACTTGGGATGAGATGATTCCCAAGTCAAAACCCAGCTGACAAGACTGGGAGTATTCCTTGTTGATAGATGAGATGATTCTATCACCTTGGGGTGGGATGATTCCCGAGACTTGGGATGAGATAATTCCCAAGTCAAAACCCAGCTGACAAGGATGGGAGTATTCCTTGTTGATAGATGAGATGATTCTATCGCCTCGGGATGAGATGATTCCCGAGACTTGGGATGAGATGATTCCCAAGTCAAAACCCAGCTGACAAGGATGGGAGTATTCCTTGTTGACAACCTAATTCTATCATCTCAGGTTGAGCTGATTCCTGAGACTTGGGGTGAGATGATTCCCAAGTCAAAACCCAACTGACGAGGATGGTAGTATTCCTTGTCGACCACCCGATAGATGAGATGATTCTATCACCTGGGGACGAGATGATTCCCGAGACCTGGGATGAGATGATTCCCAAAATTTGACGGCCCGTCCCTCAAAGCTTCAGGATGAGGTGATTCCTGGAGAGGAGCATGGGATGCTCCAAAAACTTGACACACACCACACTTTCATCATTTAAATTTGGTGGTTCCTGTTCTACGTTGTTTCGTCCTTGGTTCCCAAGGACTCATCAACTAGGGGCATCTGTGAACACCCAAATTTGACCCACGAATGTTTTGCTAAAAATTAGATTCCAAACATGCTTAACTTGAGCTTAATGAGATGATTTGATTTTAAGTCAAGGCATGATAAGAGTTTAATTTAGTAGAATTAAGGTACATTTCATTTGCTTGGGCTCTTTTGGTTGTTTTTTAATCTAATTATATGATGATTCATTTTTGGGTTAGGAATGGGTTTAAGGGTCCAAGTAAATGGATTCTCCAGAGTTTACCCAGCCCATTAACACATTTCTTGCAGGCTAATTTTAGCTCTGATTTTCGTGGAAAATGAGAGTTAAATCATCATTTATGTAGAAATGTTGTTTTTGGCATGATTTGGTATGAAATAGGCATTAAGGTGTAATCAACCTGTTATGGAATGATTTAGGGGGAGTGATAATCAAGTAATAGAGTGATTTTGGGTTGATTAGGGGTTAATTACGCAGTAGGATCAAATCAAGGCTGAATTAGGGGGAATGAGGGTCCGAAAATAGAAAGAACGGGTGACACGCGGGGCAACCGGTGGTCATCTTGCGACGACCGCCTGGTACTGGCAGGCATCCACCCAAGACCGCCGGCACTGGCTGTCAAGCAGTGGATGACCGCCGGCAGCGGCGGTCATGTCCTCCCAAATTCGCCCAAATCTCCCATTTTGTTTCTAATTTTGATCCTACGCGGTTTTGGACCAGATTTTCGGGCATAATCTTCACCATTAAGCAGGTCCACGCCCCTAGGCTTCCCAGAGCATTATAAATAGGACCCCTTAAACACATTTCAGAGGAGGACACACACCTTTCTCACATACACACCTATAAGCCTTGAGTGCTTGGAGAAACTCTACTTCTCCAAGCCTAGAAACACATTCTTTAGGCAGAAACTCTGGAGGATTTTCGTGAAAGACATTAGCAGCGGTTCAGCAAGGAGAGGTCAAGAAGAGGATCAACCATAGAGCTTATAAACGGCAAGAAGGTAGGTGTAGAACTCAACCCATTACAAGGAGCTAGAGGAGGGCTACAAGAGGTAACACTAAACCCTCTTTTTGATTGATCTTTGTTGATTATATGCTGATGTTTTTGATGATGTAAGTGGCCGATTTGTGCCATGTTTTGAACTACGTAGCTTTGACCCCGATCACTCGGGTACGTAGGTAATCCGGGTCTTACAACGGGATGTAAGCCAAATCTTCTTTTTCTCCCCTTCTCTTTATTTTCCACACATGCACACTTGCACTAGGCACACTTACATTTCATAATTGCACATAGTCTCGACCCAACACGGATGGGTGCCTAACACCTTCCTATCTGAGACGAACCCCCGATCCCATAACTTTGGTTCGCCATGACCATGTAGCCTAAATGAGTCATACTAAGGTTTTTCCCAAGTTTTGTCCTTAATAAAACTTGGGTGGCAACTCCAATATTATGGGATTGATCCGAGGAAGAAGGTGAAAGGATTAGGTGAATAGGCCCAAGTGATTTTGGGTCGGGTATTCACAGTACGTAGGTGGTTTCTAGTGGTGGAAACTCAAGCCTAATTATTTTTATTTTCCTTTTTGTTTCAGTTTACTTTTGTTTATTTTATGTGACTTGTTTCCACACAACACACACTTTCACAAGGCATATAATTATTCTTCAATGCACAAAGTTTCGCCCCAACACGGATGGGTGCCTAACACCTTCCCATCCGTGACGAACCCCGGGGGCCAGTATCTTTGGTTCGCTAATCGGTTGCCTTAAACGGAGTCATTGGGTTTTAAGAATGGTTTTTTCCAAATTTTGCGCTATAATAAAATTTGGGTGGCAACTCCAAAGATATTGGGTGATGGTCAAGAAGGTGTCAAGGAACAGGTGAGTGTGAACACCTAAATTTGACCCACAAATTTTCCACAAGAATTAGATTCTAAACACGTTTGAACTTAGGGTTAATGAGATGATTTAATCCTAGGAATAAGACACGTCAAGAATTTATTTTAGTTGAAATAATACATTTTAGTATTATGAACCTTTGTATATTGGATTACTAGGATTAATGAGATGATTTAATCTTAGGATAAAATATATAATAAGGTTTATTTACACTGAAGTATGTTTATTTCATTGCTTGGGCCTTTTATCTATCTTTAATCTAATTTTAATGAGATGATTTATCTTTGGGTTGAGGATGGGTTTAAGGGCCCAAGTTAATGAATTCTCCAGAGTTTAATTAGCCCATCAATACATTTCTTGCAGACTAATTTTAGCACTGATTTTCGTAGAAAATCAGAGCTAAATCATCATTTAATGTGAAATTGTGCATTTGGTATGATTTTGCTTAAGTTGGGTGTCTAATTTGTAATCAATCAGTTATGGAATGATTTCGAGGAGTAATCAAGTAATAGAGTGATTCTGGATTGATTATGGGTTGATTACACGGTAGGATCAAATCAGGGCTGAATTAGGGGGATTGGGGGTTCGAAAATGGAAAGAACAGGTGACATGCGAACTGTCGGGCGGTCCTCTCGCAACGACCGCCAGCTGCTGGCAGACATCCACACATGACCGCCGGCACTGGCGGTCATGCAGTAGATGACCGCCGGCAGCGGCAGTCATAGCTTTCCAAATTCGCCCAAATCTCCGATTTTGTTTCTAATTTCGATCCTATGCGGTTTTGGACCAGATTTTCGGGCATAATCTTCACCATTAAGCAGGTCCACGCCCCTAGACTTCCTAGAGCACTATAAATAAGACCCCTCACATACATTTCAAGGGACCAATCTCTCATTACACACACACCACCATATGCTTTGGTTGTTTGAAGAAACTCTACTTCTCCAAGCCTAGAGATATTTCTATAGGCAGAAACTCTGGAAGAATTTCGTAGAAAAGAATAGCAAGAAGTCAGTAGCAGCAAGAGATCAAGAGGAGAAGAAGAAGGAGGTGAATTGAATCGAACTGTCAGAGAAGTGCTGAACCCGAGAGGAAGAATCCAGCAGAGGCAGTCCTAGTATTTCAAGCATATCGGGAGCTGTAGACATCGGTTTGCTGCAATCTTGGTGTTCCTGGAAAGCTAAGAAGTAGCTCTACTACTTTCTTGTTCAAGGAAGACACCAGTTCGGCCTTTTTCAGCCCCGCATACCTCGTTGAAATCTAGCTAAAATTCTGTTGCGGAGTGGTAAGCGCATCGGAGCGAAAGGAGGGCTACAAGAGGTAACTTGTTCTAATTTTCTCGATTATCTGCTGCTGTGATATGATGATTTTAATAATGTGAGTGCTGTGATACCATGTCAAGAACTATGTGGGCTTTGAACCCAGTTGTCGAGGTACATAGGTGGTCTCTAGAGGTGGAGACTCAAGCCCAAATATTTTTATTTTTCCTTTTTGTTCCGTACCTTCTTCTCCTTCCCCTCCAATTTAATTTTGTTGTTTTTATGTGATTTGTTTCCACAATTGCACACTTGCACAAGGAATGCTCGCATTCTCCAACTGCACAAAGTTTCGACCCAACATGGATGGTTGCCTAACACCTTCCCATCCATGACGAACCCCCGAATCCCATGTCTTTGGTCTCGCTATGATCAGTTGCCTAAGGAGTCATTTAAAGGTTTTTCCCAAATTTTGCCCTTAATAAAATTTGGGTGGTGACTCCATTGACATGGGATTGACCTAAAGAAGAAGGTGTAAGGAAATAGGTGAGTAGGCCCAAGTGATTTTGGGTCGGGTATTCAGAGTTGGCAACTCCGCTGGGGAAGTAGTGGGTTCAAGAAATTTTGTGTAATCGTTGAATCTTGTGTGCCTTTTTATGTGTCATCATAAGTGCCTTGCATTCATGATGATTGATGAGAACTGTAAGAGGGCGAGGGAATCCAAGTCCACCACATGCTTTCTTTAAGCGATGGCGGCTTGAGTGAACTCATTTCTCGATGCTTAGCAATGATGGGGATTAATGGCCTTGGACCTCATGCGATATCCATTATCACATTGTGAACACCCAAATTTGACCCGTAAAAATTATATTGAGGTTAGACTCTAGACATGTCTAAATCATAAGATTGATGAGTTAGACTTGGGTTGAAGCATGAATGGGGTTAATTTTGGTAGAATTTATACATTATAGTAATTAAGACTTTTATATGCCTAGGATTAATGAGACGTTTTAATCATAGGATATGTCAAGGACTAAATTGCTAAAATGTATTTTATCTCATTGAATTTGAGCTTGTTTATTTATTACACCCAATTATATTTATTTTTGGGTTGAAGATAAATGTAAGGGTCCAATTTAATAAGGTATGGACTTTTCTTCAGAGTTGCACAGCCCATTAACACCTTGCTTGCAGACGAATTTAGCTCTGATTTTTCCTTAATAGCAAGAATGTTTTTGGTATGATTTTGGCTTAAAATGAGGAATCAATGTGTAATTAGTCAATTAGGAGATGATTGAGGGGAGTAGTAATCAAGAAAGCAGAGGATTCTGAGCAGTTTAGGGGTTAATTACGCGGTAGGATCAATCAGGGAGGAATTAAGGGAGAATCGGGACCGAAAAAGGAAAGAACGGGTGAGACGCGCAGGTGCGGGCGGTCATCTCGGGATGACCGCCGGGCCTGGGCGGTCTTCCACCCATGACCGCCCAGCCTGGCTGTCATCCATAGGATGACCGCCGGCCATGGCGGTCATGCACCCCCAGAAACGCGTTTTCCCCCCGATTTTCGCCCGTAATCTAATTCTACTCGGTTTGGGCCCAGATTTTTAGCCATTACCTCGATCATTAAGTTGGTCCACGCCCTTAGGCTACCAAGAACACTATAAATAGGACCCTCCTCTCACATTTCAAGAGACACATTCTATTACACAAACACTCTTCATAAAGCTTAGAAGCTTGGAGAAACTCTATCTCTCCAAGCTTAAGAAATAGTTCCATAGGCAAAACTCTGGTAGAATTTCGTGGGTAGCATCATCCATTGAAGGCAGCAAGAGGGGAAAATCAAGAAGAACTCCAAGATTGAGTTGAGGAGTGGGAGGAAATTGTGTGGAAGGCACAACCCAAACCAAAGAGCTAGAGGAGGGCTACGAGAGGTAATCCTAATCCCTTTTTGTCTGACCATTTATTGTTGAGATGTTGATGTTGATGATGATGTGATTGTTGTGATGCCATGTCGAGAACTACGTGGGCTTTGAACCCGGTCGCCGGGGTACGTAGGTGGTTTCTAGTGGTGGAAACTCAAGCCCAATCTTCTTCTTCTCCCCTTTCTTTTTAATATTCAGTTATTATGTGTTTAGGTGCTCACACTTGCACACTTGCACAAGGCATACAAAATCCTCTAATTGCACAAAGTTTCGCCTCAACATGGATGGGTGCCTAACACCTTCCCATCCATGACGAATCCCCGGGTCCAGCATCTTTGGTTCGTTATCCAGTTGCCTAAATGGAGTCATATGAAGGTTTTTCCCGACTTTTGTCCTTAAATAAAACTTGGGTGGCGACTCCAAATATGTTGGATGACGGTTATGAAGAAGGTGTAAGGAATAGGTGAATAGGCCCAAGTGATTTTGGGTCGGGTATTTACAGTTGGCGACTCCACTGGGGATTTTGAGGATTCTAGAAACTTTGTGCAATTATTGAATTCTGTATGCCTTTTTACGTGTCATCATAAGTGCCCTACATTCATGACAAATGTTGTGAAACCTTTACCGTAAGAGGGCCAGGGGATTCAAGTCCGCTACAATGCTTTCCTTAAGCGATAGTGGCTTGTGTGAACCGGTTTCTCGCTGCTCAAGCAATGATAGGGATTAATGGGCCCTGGACCTCACGCGATATCCTTTATCACATGTGAGTAGGCCAAACTATTCCTTAGCAGCAGTCTTTCAGCCCCCAACCAGCCGCATACCCTGAGCATCTCATGCATGATGAATCAAAAAGTGGTATGTGCATTTTGTGTGATTATTGTTGTGAATTTGAGTATGTGTAAATAGAGTGTTTTTCTTTCAATAAACAAAAAAAATCACAAAAAATATATAGGAAAGTGTATAGTAAAAGAAATTTTGCTGGGCCCGCCGTGCCAACTCTGCGCAGGGGCAATATTGCGTAGTGGGAGTCCAGAGAAGGAACCCTGGACAGTAAGTAAACATGTTTAAGCTGATGATAAATTTTTGGTGTTGTTTCTCGGGTTGACATATGTGCTCAGTCGGTCTATCTTGCCTTAGGAAATTTGCATTTGTATACATCTGGCATTGCATCACATGTCTTCCAAGACATAAAATACAAATTCGAGCTAGGATGTCTCACTTTTTCAAATCTTCATCTTTTTGGCCTGAGTCTTCAAAGAAAGAAAAAGGAAGAAATGTTTTTTTTAAAAAAATGGGAAAAATATTTTGCGAGTGTATTCCACCACATTTCCCACCAAGTATTTTTGAATTTTTGACAATAAGATAAAGCCTAAGTTTAGGATTCCCGATGACCATAAACTTCACCATTTGAATTTAACCCTTAGCACACCAGGGGTGGGTAATGCCTTAGTTGGGAGGAGATGATGAAGATAGTAGGGATGATGGATACATCACAAGACAATGATCCCAGTAGATAGGGAGATATTGAAGACATTGGGGATCGTGGAAGTATCTTAAGGCGAAAGGTGGGAAGAAGGCAGAGGCAATGATGAAGCATCAACTTAAGACACTGAGATAACTTTTCCCCTTCTCATGAGAGGAGATGTAAGCCCCAATGTTTATGGCAGAAGAGGGGAGATGGGATGACTTGGTTAGGCTTTCTTGTGAGAGGAGATGTAAGTTAGGATGTTCCCCCCATGGAGGGAGATGTAAGCCCCGATTTTCATTAGCGAATCCAGTTGACAAGCCAAGCCGAGGAGCCGAACTGATAAGCCAAATTGTTGAACCATAACCAGAAGCTGAGTTGATGAACTGGGTCGACAAGCTGAGCCTGGAAACCAGAATGCAAAGCCGAGCCAAAGGACTAAGCTGACAAGCCAGATTAATAAGCAAAGTTGAGGTATCAAGTAGAGACACTGCCGTCGGGAGAAGATGTAGGTACCAGAAATATGGATAGAGTGATGACCGAGGATGTGGAAAGGCGGCATAGCTGCTCTTTAGAATCTAGAGGCTAAGTTGAGTCAAAAGAGGCGATAGTTGGATCCTATTTTTCAACAGTCATGTAACGCCCCAAATTTTCATAATTTAATTTTTCGGAATTTTTGAAATTTTTATTCCAATTTTGCCCTTGAGGAATTTCCGGATTTTTGGGCCAGGAAATAAATTATTTTACCTTGGTTATATCGGAATTAAGTCGATAGTATGACGGGTTTGGCTTTCGTTGGAGTTAAATCGGGTTTCGGAGTTGGGAATTATCGTTTTGGAGGCTTACAAAAAAAAAAAAAAAAAAAAGAGATACAAGGATTGACCTAGGGCGGGTTGACCACGCCCAAGCTCAAAACGGCATCGTTTTGAGCTCGGGCTGGTCAAGCCCTAACCCAACTCCTTTCTCTTCTCCTCTTTTCTTTTTTCACTTCCCTCACCCTTTTCTTTTGAAACCGCCGCCGCCCCCTCAGCCCTTCTCTCTCCCTCAGTTCCTCTCTCTCTCCCCCTTCTTCCTTCTTCTCTTCGCTTCTATCCCTTCCCTCTCTCCCTTCAGTCTCTCTCACTCCTGAATTCGTGGCTCTTTCTCCCTGCTCTCTGTCACGAACCCACAAAACCGAAGCCATTACCTCTTCTCATCTCCTCCTCCTTGTTCCACGCCGTCATGCCCACGAGCCAGAGCGACGAGCACGCTAGCAGGGGCGAGGTAGACGGCAGAGAACTCGAGGACGAGCCCGAGACCCGTCAGCGCCGCCCCCATACCGGTAAGCGTCGCCTCTAGTCTCCTCGTTTCCTTTCTTTTGTTCCTCGTACTCGTGGGCTGTGGGAACCGATTGGTTAATCGGTGTTTGATGTTGTTGTTGTTTCTTTGTTTCTTGGTTTGGTGTTGATTTGGGCTTCGTGGTGTATGGTGCGTGGATGGGTCGTGCGTGCGTTGTTGGACGTCACCGGCGTGCTATGGCTGTGATGGTTCCGGCAGACCGCTGGGTGGTGTTTCTCGGGTGTTACTGTTGTTGTCGTGCTCGGGTCCGTCGTCTGGCATCGTTTTCGGTAAGGACCAGATTTCCTCTTTGCTTTCTTTTCAGATCCTTGGTTTTAAAAAAAAAAGTGTTTTAAACTTTGTTTTCAAAGTGCTATCTGTGTTTAAGCCAATTTTCCAGATTTATGACTTAGAAAGTGTTTTTGACTCATTTGCATTCATATAGGCGTCAATATGGATCACGAGGGACATCACAATGCTGAGGATGACGCCGCTACTCATGTCTCCGACAATGTGTCGGTGATGCAGGTTCCCGTTGGTCAGGGGAACAATAATTGTCACGCCCCGTCAAACGTGACCGGCCAGGCACCCGAGCCAGTCTCGCAACCAGCAGAGGGCACCCAAAGGCCTAAGTCAAACTATTGGCAGAAGTTAGCCAGATGGGTAGCAGTAACTAACACGCAGCAATTATTCAAGCGGGCATCACCATATGAAATACGAACGTATACACGCAACATACAGCTTATCTCACAAATTATATACAATAAGTCGGGGCACTACAAGTATCAGTTTTTAGCCAACCCTTACAAGCTCATATACACTAAGGGAGACCAAGTCAGGCTATGTACCCATCGCTACAGGACACGCCTCTCGAACCTGCCCACACCAGCTGCTCGATCTCACCTAGCCCTGAAACATGGGTGTGGAAAGAATGGGGGGTGAGTCCACGGCTCAATAAGCAGGTGACATACAAGGCATTAGCATAGACACAAACAAGCAGCAAATTACATCCAATAACCAACATCTCAATCACCGTGATCAGCCCACGGGTAAGCTATCGTGGAGTTGTACCTAGCCTACCTGCGGGTCTGGTAGCCTTGCCAACAGGTGTTACTTCTTAGCCTACAGCCCCACGTACGAGGCATATCAGTTTGGCTACCACAACCATACACGGCGCCAAGCACAACACCACCATCATCTCAATTGACCAAGCAGCCTAGGAGCACTGCAAGGTCCAACATCTCAACATCTCATACCATCACATGTAATGTCATGATGCAAATGGAATGCATGGAATGCATAGCCCGAATATCGGACTCATCTCAAGCCAAGGCATTATCAACATCTCAATTGCACCATAGGTGCCATCTCAACAGGAAATTGGATCATCCACCAAGCCAATAAGCATCACAGCCATCACACAAGTATGCAACCAAACTTACACAAAATTAGACCTCACTAGGTCCTTCACCCTCCTTTGATGCACCTTGAGCTTTAGCTCCTGCCCACACATAAAATCACATTAGCATCAAGTATAACAGCACTTGGGCAACAAAGCATCAATTAAGAAACATTCACATATTAGTGCTTAGTCCCTCAGTGTACCCTTTGGCTCGCCAGTAGGCCAGCCAGGGGACCAAGGGTGCACCATCCGGGCCACTAGGTCACCTACGGGTGCCTACTGTGCGATTGGTGCACCAATTGGCCTCCCACAAGCCAATTGCGCACCAATTCATTCAGCTAACACCCCCACACAACCAGCAACCTTCACACAATCTAAACTCATAGAATCCCAACTTTAGACTTCCCACAAAACCGAGTTGGTGCACTGTCCAAGCCTACAGCACACCTAGCTAACCATTTGGCACCCAAACAAACCAGATTTCCAACCCAGCTCACTTACCACTTCCTTTGTATGCAAAAGTCTTGAGAAAACCTTGAGAATGGCTGAGTCCTTCTCTCCTCAGTTTCTCTCACGATTTTGGCACTAAAGAGGAGTGAGGTGCTTGTTTGGGGCTGATAAGGCTAAGGCAAGCAGGTGACTCAGCAGCCACTTGCTGCCTCTTGCCCTCCTTCTGCCACCAAGCCAAAGCAGCTCTCCACCTCTTGCTCCCCTTCTGCCACCAGTCAAGCAACTCTCCACCTCAAGCTTTCTTTCTACCAACAAGACCATGCCAACTTGCCCCCTGCTTAGCGCATACTTAGCACACCCTAATCTGTGATTAAGGCTAATCGCACACTAATTAATCCGTCCGAGCCAATTAGTGCCAAAGGGTTGCCTACCGAAACCTACACCCGTCCCTCATCAAGTAAACATTTTGGACATGTTATACAGGTTATTACAATAATGCAGCAGAGAATAATGTTGCAGGTGGTGGAGGACAGAATGCTGTGCCACCTGTTATAGATCCAGCGTTCCAGCAGTATCAGGTTTTTCTGCAGTGGCAGCAGTTCCAGCAGTTTCAACAGTAGCAGCAGGGTGCCCAGCCGGTAGCACCTGCTGCAGCAGGTGGTATGGAGAGTGGGTATAAGCACATGGATAAGTCTGCTGTTAAGGAATTCTCAGGTGAAGAGGGCAAGGTCAAGGAGTTTGATGATTGGTTTCGCCAGGTGGAGAATGTTCTGGAGAAGTTCACCTGTGCACCTGAGCAGAGGGCTCGATTAGCGGCACACAAGTTCACAGGGTATGCATTGTCATGGTGGCAGGAACTTGTGGCCAGCTTACCTAAGCCTGTGGAGATGCCTTGGGAGGATTTCAAGGAGAGATTCTACAAGGAGTTTCTTACTGTTGGTTTCCTGGAGGAGCAGAAGAAGCATTTTCTTGAGGTGAAGCAGGGACTAGATGAGACAGTATCAGCTTTCAGGATCCGGTATAGCATCCTTCTCTCTTATGCTAGGGAGTTTGTGCCCGATGAGGTGACCAAGTGTAGGCGGTTTGTTAACGACTTACGTATTGAGTTGGCGATGGCTGTGGCTGGTGGAGGGCACAAGACTTGGGAGGCAGTTTGTGCCGCTGCTTTTGATGCTGAGAGAGTTTAGTTGATCGGGAAGGAGGCTCGGGCAGCCGAGCAGAGGAAGCAGTCATCTGCTTCAGGACAGAAGAGGCAGTATTCTGAGGCCGGAGGTGCAGATTATTCGGTTGGACAGAGTTCTTCTTATCAGGGTTCGAAGAAGTTTCGAGGGCAGAGTTATCAGGGTGGACCAGGCAGATCCTCGGGAGGACAGTCCTATCAGTCTGGTTCTCGAGGACGGGGTTCCTCGGCACGGTTCTCGGGTACATGCTGGTATTGCAATATGCCGGGACACCAGAAGTCATCTTGCTACAAGTGGATGGGGGATAACGGTGGCAGTGGTTCTCAGTATACTGTACAGAGTTCCGTGGCTAGTGGTGCTATTTCTTCTGGTCCGAACAGGGGTGGCGGACAGCAGGGTCGAGGTCTTGAAGGTTCTGGAGCTCCGAACCGCGGGGGTGCGACTCAGACTGCTGCAGCTCCTAGGGTTTATGCCATCACCCGAGAGGAGGCTGCTGATGCTCCAGAGGTTATAGCAGGTACCTTTATGGTTTTTGGTCAGTTTGCACATGCTTTAATTGATCCAGGTTCAACACATTCTTCTGTATCACGTGCATTCATGACTACTCATAACATAGAGGATGATAACCTTAGTAGACCCCTAAGAGTCCGTTTACCCACTGGAGATATAGTAGTTGTTGATCGAGTTTGTAGGAATGTGTCGATAGAGTATGATAGTGAGGGTTTTCCTTCTGATCTGGCTGTCATGGATTTGGGAGAGTTTGATGTTGTCTTAGGTATGGACTGGTTGTCCAGACACCAAGCAGTGGTTGATTGTCGGGCCAGGGAAGTGTCTTTATCTTCTTTGTTGGGGCGTTGATTGGTGTTTGTTGGAGAACGAAGAGTTCTATCGGCGTGCTGTATCTCGGCCATCCAGGCTTTCATGATGATCCGAGAGGGTTGTGATGCCTTTCTAGCTCATGTGGTCGATTCTTCGGTACCAGTACCTGGTGTGGACGATATCCCTATTGTTCGAGAGTTTCCTGATGTTTTTCCTGATGATTTACCTGGTTTGCCTCTGGAGCGGGAGATGGAGTATACAGTTGACTTGGTACCGGGAGTTGCACCCATTTCTATACCGCCCTACAGAATGGCTCCAGCAGAACTTCAGGAGTTGAAGAAACAATTGGAGGAGTTGTTGGATAAGGGTTTCATTAGACCGAGCATCTCACCCTAGGGTGCCCCGGTCTTGTTTGTGAAGAAGAAGGATGGCAGTATGCGGATGTGTGTGGACTATAGGCAGTTGAACAAGGTGACTGTGAAGAACAAGTATCCTTTGCCTAGGATCGATGACTTGTTCGATCAGTTACAGGGTGCATCCGTGTTTTTGAAGATTGACTTGCGATCTGGTTACCATCAGGTTCGGATTGCAGAACAGGACATACCGAAGACTGCATTCCGCACCCGCTATGGTCACTATGAGTTTGTGGTTGTTCCTTTTGGTCTGACTAATGCACCGGCAGTGTTCATGTGTATGATGCAGCAGGTCTTCCATGAATTTCTGGACCGGTTTGTGGTAGTGTTCATTGATGACATCTTGGTCTACTCGAGTAGTAAGGCTGAACATGAGGACCACTTGAGACAGGTTTTGCAGAGGTTGAGAGAGGAACAACTCTATGCCAAGCTTAGCAAGTGTGAGTTTTGGTTGGATGAGGTTGCGTTTCTAGGGCATATTGTGTCCGGTGAGGGCATTAAGGTGGATCCGGCCAAGATTAAGGCAGTCATGGATTGGGAGCCACCAAAGAGTGTATCTGAGATACGGAGCTTTCTTGGACTTGCAGGTTACTACCGGAGGTTCATTGAGGGTTGGGTAACACCTCGAAAGCTGGAGGATCTATTTTGGGTAAAGCTCCACAGGACAATCGTCGTTGAGGTGACTTTATACGTCTTTTTATGTTTGTATGCATGAGCTCGTTGGATTGGTTTGTTTGAGTTGCATACTTGTTTGCTAACATGCTGTAATCTGTATTGTGTGCCTAAGTGTACTATTTGCTTAGGAGCTGGATGTTTGGATTTGTTATGGATTATAACATGTGGTGTGATTCTGGGTGTTTTGTGTGATGTATTGTGGGTCGGAGACCCGGTTATCTGATTGAGTTGTTTTATCACACAACCCTGTTAAATCACAATCTCTTCGCACACATGAACTCATAATTTGTGAATAAGAATAATGTACAGTAGAAGTTAGGCTACTGTGTGCTGATGACCGGTTGGTTCGAGCGGGAAGTGATACCCCTCGGGTTTGCTTGCGGAATAGCAAGTGTT
The DNA here is from genome assembly GCA_028386065.3 of Turnera subulata. Lineage (NCBI taxonomy): Eukaryota > Viridiplantae > Streptophyta > Magnoliopsida > Malpighiales > Passifloraceae > Turnera > Turnera subulata. The sequence continues at coordinate 77,960 of JAKUCV010001282.1, read as the reverse complement.
ATGCGGATTTGCATATGGGTCTGTAATGACCGGTTCTACCTCCCTCCTTCTATCTCCCCCTTTCTACCTCCCTCTTTCTCTTTGTCTCTCTCTCTCTCTCTATGGATATGTTTGGGCTTCGTGCCTGGTTTTATTTGGGCTTATGCCTGGTTGTCTCATGAGATGGGACCGAGCTCGACGCACATAGTAGGGGGCCCTGAATAATAAATTATAAATAAGAAAAACTTAACACACTACGGATGGAGAATAATGAACTGTTTGCTTGAATGTATTGGCATGTTAGTACTGGTTGTTGTATGTAGCTTACTTGTCTTGTTGCTCTTCTTTCCTTTCGGACTTGATCTGCACACCTTCATAATTAGATCTATATTGCTCACTGAGTAGGCGACTCACATAATCGCCAACGTTGTTTTTCAGACTTTAGATAGCGTGCAGTCTCTTCCTTCCTTTCCCGGAGTACGGACGTGGTTTTCTCAGCAGGTAGCTGTGCTTGACTTCCCGGTTGGATCCATAGAGCCGGCATGCATATCATATACTTTGCCATTTTATATTTTATCTTAACTTCCGCTGCATTGGGTTTATTTGAGATGTCACTATTGATTTTGATTTCATTATCGACGAGTTACCGGGAATTGATATTGATGATGTTTCGGCAGGATGCCGGGTTGTCTTGTGGCTTGTTAAGCCGGATTGTTTTGTTCTTTATGACATCTCGTTTTATTAAGAGTTTTGGATAATGATTTTGATATTGAATTTCGTGTCCCGGGTTTCAAGAGGTATTTTGGTAATTTCCTTGTGTTTAAGTATTTTATTGTTAATTGGGACACGGGTGTTTCAAGTCAACAATGTCATTGTTTATACTTTGATTTTTCATGTAAGGAATAAAACTTTGATTTCCTTATCTCTTGTGTATATGTGGCATTGTGCATGGCTTCATAATATTCTATTGGATCAATCTAAGGGACCACAAAACAAACTACGAAGACCTGATTCTGTGGATGTAATCTGACCTTACCTAACACATATTCGACCAACCCCAGCTGATTCTTAAACACATTCAAACACATGCCCATGTTGACACCTATCTAACCCAGTCTCCATACCCAACCCATCACATCCGCCATGAACACTTATCTAGAAAAGTTGCTTTCCAAAAATAAATTTGGATTCCAAGTGAATTATGTCTAGTTGCACCTGCTTAAAGAAGATGTCATCCTCCTAAAAAAAAAAGAAAAAGAAATGAAAAGAAAGAAGGGGGCACCCTCTAGATCATAATCCATGAAAACAATCTAGGCAATGGCGAAGGTGTTTCCCAAAAAAAAAAATAAGAGAGAGAAAAGAAGAGGGAAAAAAGTGAGGAAAGGAGATGACCTTGGTGCCTAAATGTTGATTCACTATCCATCATTAGAAACCGGGAAGAAGAGAAGAAATTATAATGAAGAGGACAAGTGTTCCCCCCATCCAATCTATCACCTTAAACATCTCGAACCGAATATCGACCCTACCAAATATCTCAAGCCAAACACCACGTCCATAGATACGTAGGTAATCCAGCGACGGGCCCGGTCTATAAAGTTTTGGTTCCCAGGTTGATTCAATGGGAAGATTGGAGTCATTGTCCCATAGACATGCTACACTGTTTATTGTATTCGGGCCTCTTTTGTAGTCGTAATGCTTCTCTTTTTGACTTGTATTTTATGAAATTGTCAATCGAGTCCGCCTCTCTTATAAAGATTCATTGTGAATCCGGTCATCATGAAGCACATCTCTCCAATAGTCTCGTAGACATAGCTCAGGTAAATGGTTATCGAATAAGGTTGAAAGTTCACCTCCCCATTAAGTCGTCCGAATATACCTAGCCTGAGTGATCTTGATCTTGCCCAAACTCCATAGTCTCGGCATTCTATGCCTATGGCTGCTATCCCCACGATGAGAAAAGAAAAGAAGAGAAAGGAAAAGAAAAGAAGAGTCCGCTAGGTTGAAAACCCGAAAGGGCGGCCTAGGCAAAAGTTAGGACAAGTCTGCTAGGTTGAAAACCCGAGAGGGCGGCCTAGGCAAAAGTTAATGTAACGCCCCGAATTTTCATAATTTGATTTATGGAATTTTCAGAAATTTTTATTCCAATTTTGCCCTTGAGGAATTTTCGGATTGTTGGGCAAGGAAATAAATTATTTTACCTCGAATTATTGGGTTTTATGCCGGGTCTCTTCCTTATCGAACCCTCGTTGGAGTTGAATCGGGATTCGAAGTTGGGAGATGTGTTTCTAAGTAGCTTCAGTGAAACTTCGTCGTTTTGGTTTTAAAAAAAAAAAAAATGAGGGCGCGTTGACCAGGAAGGGGGTTGACCGCGCCTAAGCGGACGACGGGTCGTCCACTAGGGCGGCCAACCCTAGCCTGATCTCCCTTTTTCTTCTCTTCTTCTCTTTTCTCTTTCTTTCTCTTTTCTCCTTGCCGCCGCTCCTACCTTCCTTCCTTCCTTCTTCTCTCTCTCCTCTCCTCTCCTCCCCTACTACTCCCTCTCCAAATCGATCCCTGTCGTCGCCCTATTCTTCCTTCCCTCTCCATTCCTTGTTTCTCTTCGAGACGCAGCGCCATGTGGGTTGTGGCAGGCGAGGCGAAGGAGGAGGCCGTGAGCTTGAGACCAGAGTTCGAGTCACCGCCGCCGTCGTCTTGGTCGGGTAAGCCTCCGACCTCTATTCCTTTTCATCTCTTACCTTTCTTTTTCCTTCCTCCTGGTTCTGGGTCTAATTGGCTTGTGGTTTCGTGGGGGGCGATCCGACGTTGTTGTTGTTGGATTTCTATGGGACCTGCGTGTGGACGTGCCTGATGGTGGCGGGGTTGTGGTGGTTTGTCATGCTATTGTTTGTGGATTTTGGGTCACCGGCAGCAGGTAGTCGGTGCTGTGTTGTGCGTCTGGTTGTGTCCGGACAGTGACATCTCTGCTCGGGTGTAGTGTTGTGTGTGTTGATTTCTGGGCAGGAAGGTGGCAGACTCAGGTCTATTTCCATTCACGAGTCATAGGCATCGGCCCTGGGCAGTTTGTTCCAATTTCCGGGTAAGGATTATTTTCCAACCCTTCTAATAGTTTTGAAGTTGTGAATTGAGAGTTTTGTTCTAGAATTTAAATGGGTCAAGAGTGTTGTTATTTTGGTGGCAGCAGTGTGGTTGTCGTGGTGGTTTCGTTTTGGTGTTGTTGAGGGTTTTCTGGCAAGGTCACCGGAATCCGGCGAGGCTCGAGAATTTTCCGACGAGGCTCGGGATTTTTCCGGCGAAGGCTCGGGTTTTTATTCCGGCACTTAACGGTATTACCTTGATGTGTAATTTGATATTTTTAATTCTATTCAAGGCATGTAATAATTAACGCAAGTATAATTGTTGTATCAGGTATTAAAGATATTTAGTGGATACCGGGTGCGGGGTTGTGAGTGTGTATAGCCGGGAACTTACCGACACGGTTAGAACCATAGGCCGGCAACATTTGGGCTCGGGTTGACCTTAGGACGATTTTGGAAAACCGGGCCCAAACCCAATATTTAACTTATGAATAACCCCAGGATTTATGTAACGGGCTGTGAGCCAATTTCATACTTGGTTGATTAAGGACTTAGGGAAGTGGGCCTTAGGCCCGGAATTGAATTTGGACTTAGATGGGCTTTAGGCCCGGGAACCTGTTAAGGATATAATGAGTGGGCCATAGGCACGGGAGCTACTTTTAGACTTAGTTGGGCTTAAGCCCGGTGAACCTTAGGCTCCGATACTCGGAGTTCAGGTGAGAGAACACCATGTCGGGCTTAGACCCGGAAATTACATAATTGGCTAGCTAGGGTCGGGTTTAACTCAGTTGAGCATTTTAGTTATCATGCATGCACGACTTATTGTAATCATTTTGTAATATTTGTGTGTGTCGGTATTCAGGCACGAGTAATACCTCGGGAGCTGGAGGATCTGTTTTGGGGAAAGCTCCACAGGATAACCGTCGTTGAGGTGACTTTATACGTCTTTTTCATGTTTGTATGCATGAGCTTGTTGGATTGGTCTGTTTGAGTTGCATGCCTGTTTGCTAACATGCTGTGATCCGTATTGTGTGCCTATGTGTTACTGTTTGCTTTTGAGCATGAATTTTTGGATTGTTATGGGACATAACATGTGGTGTCATTTTGGATGTTTTGTGTGATGTACTTTGGGTCAGAGACCCGGATATTTGAATGAGTTGGTTATTCACACAACCCTGTTAAATCACAATCTCTTGGCACACATAAACTCATAATTTGTGAATAAAGATAATGTACAGTAGAAGATAGGCTACTGTGTGCTGATGACCGGTTGGTTCGAGCGGGAAGTGATACCCCTCGGGTTTGCATGCGGGATAGCATGTGATATGCGGTTTAGCATATGGGTCTGTGATGACCGGTTCTACCTCCCTCCTTCTACCTCCCCCTTTCTACCTCCCTCTTTCTCTCTGTCTCTCTCTCTCTCTATGGATATGTTTGGGCTTCGTGCCTGGTTTATTTGGGCTTATACCTGGTTGTCTCATGAGACGGGACCGAGCTCGACGCACACAGTAGGGGGCCCTGAATAGTAAATATAATAAGAAAAACTTAACACACAACAGATGGAGAATAATGAACTGTTTGCTTGAATGTCTTTGGCATGTTAGTATTGGTTGTTGTATGTTTGCATACTTGTCTTGTTTCTCTTCTTTCCTTTCAAACTTGTTTCTGCACACCTACATAATTAGATTTATACTGCTCACTGAGTAGGCGACTCACATAATCGCCAACGTTGTTTTTCAGACTCTTAGTTAGCGTGCAGTCACTATCTACCCTTCTAGAGTATGGACGTGGTTGTCTCAGCAGGTAGCTGTGCTTCTTCTCCCGGTTGGATCCATAGAGCCGACTTGCATCTCATTTTTACTTTTGCTTTATTTTATCTATATCTTCCGCTGCATTGGATTTTGATGAGATGTCATTTTGATTTCGACTATTTTATCGGCGGGTTGTCGGGATTTGGTATTTGATGATGTATCGGCAGGATGCCGGGTTGACTTGAGGCTTGTTAAGCCAGTTTTGTTGTTGTTCCTTATGACATCTCGGAATATTGAGTATTTCTTACCAGATAATGTTTTGGATATTGGATTTCGTGTCCTGGGTTTCAGGGGTATTTTGGTAATTTCTATAGGTTTAAGTATGTTATTATAAAATTGGGACACGGGTGTTTTATCTTGGTAGCGGAGCTGGCTTCAGATCCTTGGTTTTAAAAAAATGTTTTAAACCTTGTTTTCAAAGTGACTTCCGTGTTTAAGCCTGTTTCCGGATTTATGACATTGAAAGTGTTTTTAACTCATTTGCATTCAGATAGGCGATGATATGGACCACCAGGGGCAGCACAATGCTGAGGATGACGCCGCTACTCATGTCTCCGACAATGTGTCGGTGATGCAGGTTCCCGTTGGTCAGGGGAACAATGTTGCAGCAGGGAATAATGCTGCAGGGGGAGTAGGACAGAATGTTGTGCCACCTGCTGTGGACCCAGCGTTCCAGCAGTATCAGGTCTTTTTGCAGTGGCAGCAGTTTCAGCAGCAGCAGCAGGGTGCCCAGCCGGTAGCACCTGTTGCAGCAGGTGGTATGGAGAGTGGATACAAACACATGGATAAGTCAGCGGTGAAGGAATTCTCCAGTGAAGGAATTCTCAGGTGAAGAGGGCAAAGCCAAAGAGTTTAATGATTGGTTTCGCCAGGTGGAGAATGTTTTGGAGAAGTTCACTTGTGCACCTGAGCAGAGGGCTCGATTTGCGGCACACAAGTTCACGGGGTATGCATTGACATGGTGGCAGGAACTTGTGGCCAACCTACCGAAGCCTGTGGAGATGCCTTGGGAGGATTTCAAGGAGAAATTCTACAAGGAGTTTCTTACTGTTGGTTTTTTGGAGGAGCAGAAGAAACATTTTCTTGAGGTGAAGCAGGGTCTAGATAAGACTGTGTCTGCATTTAGGATCCGGTTCAGCAACCTTCTATTTTATGCTAGGGAGTTTGTGCCCAATGAGGTGACTAAGTGTAGGCGGTTTGTTAACGGCTTACGTACAGAGTTGGCATTAGCTGTGGCTGGTGGAGGGCACAAGACTTGGGAGGCAGTTTGTGAGGCTGCTTTTGATGCTGAGAGGGTTCAGTTGATCGGGAAGGAGGCTCGGATAGCCGAGCAGAGGCAGCAGTCATCTGCTTCAGGACAAAAGAGACAGTATTCTGATGCCGGAGGTGCTGATTATTCTGGTGGACAGGGTTCTTCTTATCAGGGTTCGAAGAAGTCCCGAGGGCAGAGTTATTAGGGTGGACCAGGTAGATCCTCAGGAGGACGGTCTTATCAGCCTGGCTCTCAGGGACGGGGTTTCTCGACACGGTTCTCGGGTACTTTCTGGTATTGCAATAAGCTGGGACACCAGAAGTCATCTTGCTACAAGTGGATTAAGGATAACGGTGGTAGTGGTTCACAGTATACTGTACAAAGTTCTGTGGCTAGTGGTGTTGTTTCTTCTGGTCTGAACAGGGGTGGCGGACAACAGGGTCGAGGTCGTGGGGGTTCGGGAGCTCCGAACCGCGGGGGTGCGACTCAGTCTGCTGCAGCTCCTAGGGTTTATGCCATCACCCGGGAGGAGGCTGCTGATGCTCCAGAGGTCATAGCAGGTACCTTTATGATTTTTGGTCAGTTTGCACATGCTTTAGTTGATCCAGGTTCAACACATTCTTTTGTATCACGTGCATTTATGACCACTCATAACATAGAAGAAGATAACCTTAGTAGACCCCTAAGAGTCCGTTTACCCACTGGAGATATAGTAGTTGTTGATCGAGTTTGTAGAGATGTGTCGATAGAGTATGATAGTGAGAGTTTTCCTTCTGAACTTGCTGTTATGGACTTGGGAGAGTTTAATGTTATCTTAGGCATGGATTGGTTGTCCAGACACTAGGCTGTAGTTGATTGTCGGGCCAGGGAAGTGTCCTCATCTTCTCTGTTGGGGCATAGATTGGTGTTCGTTGGAGAGCGAAGAGCCCTATCGGCATGTTGTATCTCCTCCATCCAAGCTTTCAGGATGATCCGAGAGGGTTGTGATGCCTTTCTAGCTCATGTGGTGGATTCTTCGATACCAGTACCTGGAGTGGAGGATATCCCTATTGTTCGGGAGTTTCCTGATGTATTTCCTGATGACTTACCTGGGTTGCCTCCGGAGCGGGAGGTGGAGTATACAGTTGACTTGGTACCGGGAGTTGCACCTATTTCTATACCGCCCTACAGGATGGCTCCGGCAGAACTTCAGGAGTTGAAGAAACAACTGGAGGAGTTGTTGGATAAGGGTTTCATTAGACCGAGCATCTTACCCTGGGGTGCCCTGGTCTTGTTTATGAAGAAGAAGGATTGCAGTATGCGGATGTGTGTGGACTATAGGCAGTTGAACAAGGTGACTGTGAAGAGCAAGTATCCTTTGCCTAGGATCGATGACTTGTTCGATCAGTTGCAGGGTGCATCCGTGTTCTCGAAGATTGACCTGCGATCTGGCTACCATCAGGTTCGGATTGCAGAGCAAGACATACTGAAGACTACATTCCGCACTCGGTATGGTCATTATGAGTTTGTGGTTGTTCCTTTTGGTCTGACGAATGCACCGACAATATTCATGTGTATGATGCAGCAGGTCTTCCATGAATTCCTGGACCGGTTTGTGGTAGTGTTCATTGATGATATCTTGGTCTACTCGAGTAGTAAGGCTGAACATCAGGACCACTTGAGACAGGTTTTGCAGAGGTTGAGAGAAGAGCAACTCTATGCCAAGCTCAACAAGTGTGAGTTTTGGTTGGATGAGGTCGCATTTCTTGGGCATATTGTGTCCGGTGAGGGCATTAAGGTAGATCCGGCCAAGATTAAGGCAGTCATGGATTGGGAGCCACTGAAGAGTGTATCTGAGATACGGAGTTTTCTTGGACTTGCTGGTTACTACCGGAGGTTCATTGAGGGTTTTTCCTTAATAGCGGGTCCCATGACTAAGCTGTTGAGGAAAGACTGTACTTTTGCTTGGGATGACCGTTGTCAGAAGAGTTTTGAGGAGTTGAAGAGTCGGTTGACTTCTGCACCGGTTTTGACTGTTCCGAAACCCGGAGTGGAGTACACGGTGTTCAGTGATGCTTCTGGTCTGGGCTTGGGATGTGTTTTGATGTAGGAGGGTTGGGTGATTGCTTACGCCTCCAGGCAGTTGAGAACTCATGAGAGGAACTATTCGACCCATGATCTGGAGTTAGCTGTTGTGGTCTTTGCTTTGAAGAACTGGAGACACCATCTGTACGGTGAGAAGTGTCGGATTTTCACGGATCACAAGAGTTTGAAGTACATCATGACCCAAAGGGAGCTTAACATGAGGCAGAGACGCTGGATTGAGCTTCTGAAGGATTATGATTGTACTATCGAGTACCATCCAGGCAAGGCCAATGTTGTTGCAGATGCATTGAGCCGGAAGAGAGTGGGTTCTGCGGATGAGGACCTAGTTTCTTATGCTTTGCCTTCCTTGGTGGAGCTGAGGTCGTTGGATGCACAGTTGGAGGTGGATGTTACTGGGGCGTTGCTTGCCAGTTTGAGCATCCGGCCGACCTTGAAAGATAAGATCATGGAGTTGCAGTATGGTGATCCTCATTTAGCAGAGTTGCGGGATAAGGCTCTCGGTGGAGAGAGTTCTAGTTTCTATGTCCGGGAGGATGGTGCTTTGATGACCGGTGATCGGTTGTGTGTTCCGGATGTTGATGATTTGAGGAGATGGATTATGGATGAAGCGCATAACGCGCCATATGCTATGCATCCGGGTAGCACCAAAATGTACCAGAACTTGAAGAGTCATTATTGGTGGCCCGGGATGAAGAAGGATGTTGCGGAGTTTGTGGCTCGTTGCATGACTTGTCAGCAGGTGAAAGCTGAGCATCAGGCCCCTGCCGGCAAGTTGAGATCTTTGACTATTCCGCAGTGGAAGTGGGAGCATATCACTATGGACTTTGTGATCGGGTTACCGAGGACCCGGGGTCGACATGATGCCATCTGGGTCATTGTTGACCGGTTGACCAAGTCAGCTCATTTCCTACCGATTCAGCACACGGATACAATGGATAAGCTGGCGAGGTTATATATTTCGGGTATTGTCCGTCTACATGGAGTTCCACTATCCATTGTGTCGGACAGGGATCCGAGGTTTACTTCCCACTTCTGGAAGAGCTTACAGTCAGCTTTGGGTACTAAGCTGAATTTCAGTACTGCATTCCATCCGCAGACCGATGGGCAGTCAGAGAGGACTATACAGACGCTGGAGGATATACTTATAGCATGTGTGCTCAATTTCAGTGGTTCTTGGGATGAGACATTACCGTTGGTTGAGTTTGCTTATAACAACGGGTATCACTCCAGTATCGGTATAGCACCTTATGAGGCTTTGTATGGGCGGAAGTGTCGTAGTCCGATCTATTGGGATAAGGAAGGTCTGAAACAGGTGGTTGGTCTGGACCTAGTCCAGGAGACTGTTGACCAGATCGAGGTGGTTAAGCAGTGCATGAGGGCTGCTCAGGACCGGCAAAGGAGTTTTGCCGATAAGCATCGTCGGGAGATGGAGTACAATGTAGGTGACAGAGTTTTCCTCCGTGTTGCTCCCTGAAGAGGTGTTATCCGGTTTGGGAGGAAGGGCAAGTTGAGCCCTCGTTATATTGGCCTACAGGTTGGCTTTACCGGAGGAGCTGTCGCGCATACATGATGTATTCCATGTGTCGATGCTGAGGCGTTATCGGTCTGATCCTAGTCATGTTGTATCCCCGACAGAGGTGGAGGTTTTTGAGGATTTGACATATGTGGAGGAGCCGGTGGAGATTTTGGCTCAGGAGGTACGACAGTTGAGGAGTCGTACCATTCTTATGGTTCGAGTCAGATGGAGCCGTCATTCCCCGAATGAGGCTACTTGGGAGGTCGAGTCCCATATGCGGGAGCAGTATCCCCATTTGTTTTGATGTTTCATATCTTGTAATTTCGAGGACGAAATTTTTCTTAAGTGGGGTAGAACTGTAACGCCCCGAATTTTCATAATTTGATTTATGGAATTTTCGGAAATTTTTTTTCCAATTTTGCCCTTGAGGAATTTCCAGGTTGTTGGGCAAGGAAATAAATTATTTTACCTCGAATTATTGGGTTTTATATCAGGTCTCTTCCTTATCGAACCCTCGTTGGAGTTGAATCGGGATTCGAAGTTGGGAGATGTGTTTCTAAGTAGCTTCAGTGAAACTACGTCGTTCTGGTTTAAAAAAAAAAGGGCGTGTTGACCAGGCAGGGGGTTGACCGCGCCTAAGCGGACGACGGGTCGTCCACTAGGGCGGCCAACCCTAGCCCGATCTTCCTTTTTCTTCTCTTCTTCTCTTTTCTCTTTCTTTCTCTTTTCTCCTTGCCACCGCTCCTACCTTCCTTCCTTCCTTCTTCTCTCTCTCCTCTCCTCCCCTACTACTCCCTCTCCAAATCGATCCCTGCCGTCGCCCTATTCTTCCTTCCCTCTCCATTCCTTGTTTCTCTTCGAGACGCAGCGCCGTGTGGGTTGTGGCAGGCGAGGCGAAGGAGGAGGCCGTGAGCTTGAGACCAGAGTTCGAGTCACCGCCGCCGTCGTCTTGGTCGGGTAAGCCTCCGACCTCTATTCCTTTTCATCTCTTACCTTTCTTTTTCCTTCCTCCTGGTTCTGGGTCTAATTGGCTTGTGGTTTCGTGGGGGGGCTATCCGACATTGTTGTTGTTGGATTTCTATGGGACCTGCGTGTGGTCGTGCCTGATGGTGGCGGGATTGTGGTGGTTTGTCGTGCTATTGTTTGTGGATTTTTGGTCACCGGCAGCAGGTAGTCGGTGCTGTGTTGTGCGTCTGGTCGTGTCCGGACAGTGACATCTCTGCTCGGGTGTAGTACTGTGTGTGTTGATTTCTGGGCAGGAAGGTGGCAGACTCGGGTCTATTGCCATTCACGAGTCATAGGCATCGGCCGTGGGCAGTTTGTTCCAATTTCCGGGTAAGGATTATTTTCCAACCCTTCTAATATTTTTGAAGTTGTGAATTGAGAGTTTTGTTCTAGAATTGAAACGGGTCAAGAGTTTGTTATTTTGGTGGCAGCAGTGTGGTTGTCGTGGTGGTTTCGTTTTGGTGTTGTTGAGGGTTTTTCGGCAAGGTCACCGGAATCCGGCGAGGCTCGAGAATTTTTCTGCGAAGGCTCGGGTTTTTATTCCGGCATTTAACGGTATTACCTCGATGTGTAATTTGATGTTTTTAATTCTATTCAAGACATGTAATAATTAACGCAAGTATAATTGTTGTATCGGGTATTAAAGATATTTAGTGGATACCAGGTGCGGGGTTGTGAATGTGTATAGCCGGGAACTTACCGACACGGGTAGAACCATACGCCGGGAACATTTGGGCTCGGGTTGACCTTAGGACGGTTTTGGAAAACCGGGCCCAGACCCAATATTTAACTTATGAATAACCCCTGGATTTATGTAACGGGCTGTGAGCCCAATTTCATACTTGGTTGATTAAGGACTTAAGGAAGTGGGCCTTAGGCCCGTAATTGAATTTGGACTTGGATGGGCTTTAGGCCCGGGAACCTGTTAAGGATATAATGAGTGGGCCATAGGCCCGGGAGCTACTTTTGGACTTAGTTGGGCTTAAGCCCGGTGAACCTTAGGCCCCGATACTCGGAGTTCAGGTGAGAGAACACCATTTCGGGCTTAGACCCAGAAATTACATAATTGGCTAGCTAGGGTCGGGTTTAACTCAGTTGAGCATTTTAGTTATCATGCATGCTCGACTTATTGTAATCATTTTGTAATATTTGTGTGTGCCGGTATTCAGGCACGGGTAATACCTCGGGAGCTAGAGGATCTGTTTTGGGGAAAGCTCCACAGGATTACCGTCGTTGAGGTGACTTTATACGTCTTTTTAATGTTTCTATGCATGAGCTTGTTGGATTGGTCTGTTTGAGTTGCATGCCTGTTTGCTAACATGCTGTGATCCGTATTGTGTGCCTATGTGTTACTGTTTGCTTTTGAGCATGAATTTTTGGATTGTTATGGGATATAACATGTGGTGTGATTTTGGGTGTTTTGTGTGATGTACTTTGGGTCGGAGACCCGGATATTTGATTGAGTTGGTTATTCACACAACCCTGTTAAATCACAGTCTCTTGGCACACATAAACTCATAATTTGTGAATAAAGATAATGTACAGTAGAAGATACTCTACTGTGTGCTGATGACCGGTTGGTTCGAGCGGGAAGTGATACCCCTCGGGTTTGCATGCGGGATAGCATGTGATATGCGGTTTAGCATATGGGTCTGTGATGACCGGTTCTACCTCCCTCCTTCTACCTCTCCCTTTCTACCTCCCTCTTTCTCTCTGTCTCTCTCTCTCTCTATGGATATGTTTGGGCTTCGTGCCTGGTTTATTTGGGCTTATACCTGGTTGTCTCATAAGACGGGACCGAGCTCGACGCACACAGTAGGGGGCCCTGAATAATAAATATAATAAGAAAAACTTAACACACAACAGATGGAGAATAATGAACTGTTTGCTTGAATGTCTTTGGCATGTTAGTACTGGTTGTTGTATGTTTGCATACTTGTCTTGTTTCTCTTCTTTCCTTTCGAACTTGTTTCTGCACACCTACATAATTAGATTTATACTGCTCACTGAGTAGGCGACTCACATAATCGCCAACGTTGTTTTTTAGACTCTTAGTTAGCGTGCAGTCACTTTCTACCCTTCCAGAGTACGGACGTGGTTGTCTCAGCAGGTAGCTGTGCTTCTTCTCCCGTTTGGATCCATAGAGCCTACTTGCATCTCATTTTTACTTTTGCTTTATTTTATCTTTATCTTCCGCTGCATTGGATTTTGATGAGATGTCATTTTGATTTCGACTATTTTATCGGCGGGTTGCCGGGATTTGGTATTTGATGATGTATCGGCAGGATGCCGGGTTGACTTGAGGCTTGTTAAGCTGGTTTTGTTGTTATTCCTTTTGACATCTCGGAATATTGAGTATTTCTTACCAGATAATGTTTTGGATATTGGATTTCGTGTCATGGGTTTCAGGGGTATTTTGGTAATTTCTATAAGTTTAAGTATGTTATTATAAAATTGGGACACGGGTGTTTTAGTTAAGGCACGAAATGATGAAAGTGGGGGGTGGTAGCCAAAAACGACATACACTAGACCAAATCTTTCTACGAAGCAGAGACCACTCACCAAAGATGCATCCGTACATGTGGTAGTAGATGGCTGTAACGTCCCGGCTTATCGACTGTCACTACAAACCAACACGGGACCTTTTCAACATGCTTTGTCCTCACTCGCATGTTTCTAGGGAAAACTTCCCAGGAGGTCACCCATCCTAGAATTGCTCCAAGTTAAGCACGTTTAACTTTGGAGTTCTTCTGGAATGAGCGCCGAAAAGGTAGGTGCACCTTGTTGATATAGTTAGTACCCATCAAACCATTTAAGCTATTCTCGATTATGCAGTCCCATACCTGTACAACCTCGAAATCACTTCATTTGAGCTATTCCTAATTATACAGTCCCATACTCGTATAATTACGAAGTCGCCCCAACTGTGCAGCCCCATCCCTACACAGTCTCAGGATCTCTCCTATTCCGGTGTGGATCGGTTCATTCCCGTGCCCCTCCGTCTAGAAGCCTGCCAGAAGCCGCTCCTTGTCCATGCTCATCCCAGCACCGGCGTACACTTCCCACCCTCATCGACCCCGGGGTGTCACAATGGCACTTACAATTCAAAAAGAGGAAAAAGAACAAACACATCATGTAAAAATAGGGAGCACATGTATTCGAGGGGAAAAGAGGAAAGATGAGAGAAAGAGAGATGAGATAAGAGAATGAGAGAGGATGAGAGGAGAAGAGGAAGAAGGAAAAAAAGAGAGAACAGAAGGAAGCAAATGCCTCACTTAGGATTAGGAAGCACTTGCATTCAAGACGAAAGGGGAGAGAAGAGAAGATGAGAGAAAGAGTGGAGAAAAGAGAGGAAAAGATAGAAAAGAGGAAGAGGAAAATATAGAGAGGAAGATAGGGGACGGAAAAGAAGAGGAGAGAGAAGAAGAGAGAAAAGGAAGAGAACATGTCACAAACACTTGCATCCAAAAACAAACATGTAGAAGCCAGGGGCACCCTCATGCATTGAAAAGATAAACACATTGTAGACATGCTCATGCATCATGTGCATATTGAACATGGATTCTTTGGCAAGGTAGACTTGATTAAGAGTAAATGATCAACAAAAGTGATAACATCAGAAACTCATCACTTGATGTAGACTCATGTTCTCTGGGGTTGATGGCTGGAAGGGCATGGCTTGTCCGAGTCTTTAGATGACTCTGTCTGTAGAATATCGGGCATGCCATGCCCTCGTCTGAGGTATAGACATTACGATCACCTATAGACTCTAGGGGCACGGTGGCCCACAGCTTTTGATTGATGTCGGACAAGATATAAGGGGCATGCTACCCCCCTGATATGTTTTGTTTTCCCCAGGGGCTTGGCGGGCCTATTCAATCAAAGTAGATAGGTTACCTATTCGACTATGGGTCGAGACACCTCAGATAGTTCTAAACCAGAGTCATGCTAGGCCCCACCTCTGAAACCATGTTTAGATGATGTTGGGGGCATCATGCCCTACCTTGAGGAAACTGAACCAGGAGCATCATGCGCCCGCATTTAGGCAAGGGGCATGGTACATCCCACTTCTTTTCCAAACCCTCTAGGGAACCTAGGAACACAAAACACATAGGGGCATGGGATTACTCAGACCTTCCAGTTGACGTAGGGGCATGGGATCCAGACCAATCAAACCTTTTTAGGGGCATGGGAGCGACTAGGTGACAAAACCTTGAGGAGAGTGAGAAAAACCAGACATGAGAGAACCTGAGATACCAAAGCAGACCGACCCGAAACCGAATATCCACAAACTTGAGAGGCAGATGCCCCTAAGGTAGAATTGATGAAGATGTTGAGGGAGAGATATCCGACTTAGAGGAGCACCGAGACGATGTAGACGAACCACGGGATGATTCCCATTAGCTCTTGGGACCAGGAAAATCCCAAGACCCCTGAGATGAGATGAATTCCCCACAGGAGGTAGACAATATCCCTAGCTAACACAGGTGAGATGATCCTTGTTAGCGACTTATAGATGAATTCCCCGCGGGAGGTAGACAATATCCCTAGTTAACATAGGTGAGATGATCCTTTGTTAATGACTTTTTGGACTAGGAAAATCCCAAAAGAAACCCCTCAGTAGATGAATTCCCTACGAGAGGAAGACAATATCCCTAGCTAACACAGGTGGGATGATCCTTGTTAGCGACTTATAGATGAATTCCCCACGGGAGGTAGACAATATCCCTAGTTAACATAGGTGAGATGATCCTTTGTTAATGACTTTTGGGACCAGGAAAATCCCAAAAAAAACTCCTCAGTAGATGAATTCCCTACGGGAGGTAGACAATATCCCTAGTTAACATAGGTGAGATGATCCTTAGTTAGCAAAACCCCTGCAAGAGGGAGATAATATCCTTAGTTGGAAAAATCCTCACGGGAGGGCGACAATATCCCTAGTTAGCAAAATCTTTACGGGAGGGCGACAATATCCCTAGTTAAGATAGGTGAGATGATCCTTAGTTAGCAAAACACCCGCAGGAGGGAGATAATATCCTTAGTTGGCAAAATCCTCACGGGAGGGCGACAATATCCCTAGTTAGCAAAATCCTTACGGGAGAGCGACAATATCCCTAGTTAACATAGGTGAGATGATCCTAGTTAGCAAGACCCCCGCAGGAGGGAGATAATATCCTTAGTTGCAAAATCCCCACGGGAGGGTGACAATATCCTTAGTTGGCAAAATCCTCACGGGAGGGCGACAATATCCCTAGTAAACATAGGTGAGATGATCCTAGTTAGCAAAACCCCGTAGGAGGGAGATAATATCCTTAGCTAGCAAAACCCCCGCAGGAGGGAGAAAATATCCTTAGTTGGAAAAATCCTCACGGGAGGGCGACACTATCCCTAGTTACCAAAATCCTTATGGGAGGGCGATAATATCCCTAGTTAGCATGGGTGAGATGATTCTTTGTTAATGACTTTTGGGACCAGGAAAATCCCAAAAGAAACCCCGGGATGAGATGATTCCCGGTAGCTCTTGGGGCCAGAAAAATCCCAAGAGATGAGATGAGTCAGTCACAAACCTCGGGATGAGATGATTCTCGAGGTGGAGTATGTGATGCTCCGACCATTGGTCCACAACACTCACACTCTTTATCCAAATTTGGATGTTCCTTCCTTGCGTTGCTTTGTCTTTAAGTTTCAAAGACTCACCAACAAGGGGCATCTGTGAACACCCAAATTTGACCCGTGAAAATTATATTGAGATTAGACTCCAGACATGTCTAAATCATAAGATTGATGAGTTAGACTTGGGTTGAAGCATGAATGGGGTTTAATTTTGGTAGAATTTATATATTATAGTAATTAAGACTTTTATATGCCTTGGATTAATGAGACAATTTAATCATAGGATATGTTAAGGAATAAATTGCTAAAATGTATTTTATCTCATTGAATTTGGGCTTGTTTATTTATTAAACCCAATTATATTTATTTTTGGGTTGAAGATAAATGTAAGGGTCCAACTTAATAAGGTATGGACTTTTCTTCATATTTGCACAACCCATTAACACCTTGCTTGCAGACAAATTTAGCTCTGATTTTCGTGGAAAATCAGAGTTAAATCATTCCTTAATAGCAAGAATGTTTTTGGTATGATTTTGGCTTAAAATGAGGAATCAATGTGTAATTAGTCAATTAGGAGATGATTGAAGGGAGAAGTAATCAAGAAAGCAGAGGATTCTGAGCAGTCTAGGGGTTAATTACGCGGTAGGATCAATCAGGGAGGAATTAGGGGAGAATCGGGACCGGAAAAGGAAAGAATGGGTGAGATGCGCAGGTGCGGGCGGTCATCTCGGGATGACCGCGGGCCTAGGTGGTCTTCCACCCATGACCTCAGGGCCTGGCTGTCATCCATAGGATGACCGCCGGCCATGGCAGTCATGCACCCCCAGAAACGCGTTTTCCCCCCGATTTTCTCCCGTAATCTGATTCTACTCGGTTTGGGCCCAGATTTTTAGCCATTACCTTGATCATTAAGTTGGTCCACGCCCCTAGGATACCCTGAACACTATAAATAGGACCCTCCTCTCGCATTTCAAGAGACACATTCTATTACCCAAACACTCTTCATAAAGCTTAGAAGCTTGGAGAAACTCTATCTCTCCAAGTTTAAGAAATAGTTCCATAGGCAAAACTCTGGTAGAATTTCGTGGGTAGCATCATCCAATGAAGGCAGCAAGAGGGGAAAATCAAGAAGAACTCCAAGATTGAGTTGAGGAGTGGGAGGAAATTGTGTGGAAGGCACAATCCAAACCAAGGAGCTAGAGGAGGGCTACAAGAGGTAATCCTAATCCCTTTTTATCTGACCAATTATTGTTGAGATGTTGATGTTGATGATGATGTGATTGTTGTGATGCCATGTACCCGGTCGCCGGGGTACGTAGGTGGTTTCTAGTGGTGGAAACTCAAGCCAATCTTCTTCTTCTCCCCTTTCTTTTTAATATTCAGCTATTGTGTGTTTTGGTGCTCACACTTGCACAAGACATACAAAATCCTCTAATTGCACAAAGTTTCGCCTCAACATGGATGGGTGCCTAACACCTTCCCATCCATGACGAATCCCCGGGTCCAGCTTCTCTGGTTCGTTATCCAGTTGCCTAAATGGAGTCATATGAAGGTTTTTCCCGAGTGTTGTCCTTTAATAAAACTTGGGTTGCGACTCCAAAGATGTTGGGTGACGGTTATGAAGAAGGTGTAAGGAATAGGTGAATAGGCCCAAGTGATTTTGGGTCGGGTATTCACACACATGTGAGTAGGTCAACCTATTCCCTAGCAACAATCTCTAGCCCCCAACCAGCTGCATACCCTAAGCATCTCATGCATATTGAATCAATAAGTGGTATGTGCATTTTTGTGTGATTATTATTGTGGATTCTTGTATGTGTAAATAGAATGCTTTGTTTCGATAAACCAGAAAAATCAATAAAAATAGGAAAATGTATAGTAAAAAAAATTTCGCTGGGCCCGTCCCGCACCGGCAAAGGACGCTGCCCCTTGACTCCGCCCGCTAACCGGCGAGCGGGACCGCTGTGCTAACTCTGCGTAGGGTGCTACATTGCATGATGCGAATTGATGAGTCTAGGGAAGAAACCCTAAGGGAGTAAGTATACATGTTTATGCCGATGTTAGGTCTCTAGCGTTGTTACCTAGTGGGCACATATGTTCAGTCGGTCTACCTTGTTTTAGGGAATTTACATTTTCATACATTGAGCGTTGCATTACATGTTTTTTCAAAGCATAAAACATGAATTCGAGTTGTGGTGTCTCACTTTTTCAATTCCTTGTTTTTTGGGCTTGAGTCTTGAAAGAAAGAAAAGGGAGGACATGTTTTGAAAGAATAATGAAACATGTTTTGCCAATATATTCCATCACACTTTCCCACTGTTTTTAAATGCCTTGAGAGAACACGAAGCTTGAGTCTAGGATTCCTGATGACCATGAACTCTATCATTAGAATTGAACCTTAGGACACCAGGGGTGGGTAGTGCCTTAGTTGGAAGGAGATGTTGAGGATATTAGGGATGAGGGATATATCATAAGGCAATGAATCTTAGTAGGCGGGGAGATGGTGAAGACACTGGAAATCATGGAGGTATCCTAAGGAGAAAGGTAGGAAGAAGTCAGAGGCAGTGATGAAGCGTTGACTTGAGACACCGAGGCGGCTTTGGACCTTCTCATAACAGGAGATGTAAGCCCCAATATTTATAGCAGAAGAGAGGTGACATGAGGTAACCTGATTGGGCCTTCTTCAAAAACATAGATGTAAGCCCCAGTCTTTACTTATGAATCGAGCTGATGATCCAAGAAAAGAAGTCGAGAAGAAGAATCAAACTGAAGAGCCAAGCTGAGGAGCCAGACTAACAAGCTAAGTTGGCGGGTTAAGACTTTACCATTGGGCCTTTTCGTGAGAGGAGATGTGATGATCGGGTTGGGCTTTCTTGTGAGAGGAGATGCAAGTCCAAACATGCTCCTAAGGAGAATGATGTAAGCTCTAATGTTTGAGTGTGAGCCAAGTTGATAAGCCGAGCCGAGGGACTAAACTGACAAGTTAGGTTGATGAGCAAAGTTGGGGTATCGGGTGAAGACATTGTCATTGGGCCTTCTCGTGAGAGGAGATGTAAGCCCCAATATCTACCAGGAGAGGTGAAATGAGGTGTCCTGATCAGACCTTGCTCAAGGATGAAGATGTAAGCCCCGACTTTTACCTGTGAACCGAGTTGACAAGCTGAGATGAGAAGCTGAGAGAAGAGCCATATGATGAGGGACCAAACTGTCAAGCCAAGTCGAGCTGTCAAATCGCAATGCCATGTTGGGAAGCCATGAAACTAGGATGCAAAGCTGAGCTGAGCTAATGAGGTTTGAGTATACAAGTTAAGACAAGCTGAGGGGTCTTTTGATGGGTAGCAACGTAAATCCAGTCTTGGGGAAGAACAGATGTGAGTCGTAAGGGAGAAGTGATGAGGGTCAAGGTAATGACCGCGAGATAAGATGACGAGAGGGATGATGGGAGCAATGACAAGGCGGTGTTAGCATGGGGGCAATGAGATGAGGCAATAGAGGTGATGCGTTTCAAGAGACCACTCAATGATGTTGAGGGTAGATGGGAACTACAAGTGTGGGAGGAGTTGATTAGAGACCACGGGCCAAATTGTTAAGCATGGGTAGAGTGATGACCAAGAATCGGGTGGGGTGTCGTAGTTGTTCTTTAGAGTCTAAAGCTTGAGTCAAGTCGAAAGGGGCAAGGGTTAATTGCTATGTCTAACAATCAACAGTGTCACCATTTGTACTTTGATTTTTTCCGCATAAGGAATAAAATTGTGATTCTCTTATCTTCTATGTATATGGGGCAAGTTGCATATGACTTCATGACATTCCATTGGATCAATCTAGGGGACTATAAAAACAAACTACGAAGACCTAATTCTGTGAATATAATCCCAAACATCTACCTTAACCCACTTTCCAAACACTCGTTAACACCAACCTTCAAACTCATATCCAATTTGACCTTTAAAACACGTACCCAACTCATCCTCCATATTCAACCCATCACATCTACTGTGAATACTTGTCTAGAAGAATTGCTTCCCAAAAAAGAATCTAACTCCCGAAAGAGTCTAATCCAAGTGCACTTGTTCAAAAGGGTCACTTTCCTCGAAAAAAAAAAAGAAAAGAAAAGAAAAGAGGAAAGAAATCGAAAGACAAAAAGAAAAAAAAGAAAAAACGAGGAAGTGACCCTTGGTGCCTGGAATGCTGATTCATCTCCCATCCCTTGAAACCAGGAAGAGAGGAAGAAGTCATAATAGAAGTGTTCTCCCACTATCTTCAGCCTTCCATAAAACACCATCCTACCAAGCACCCGGCATCTCCAGTCTTCCACAAAGCACCCTTATCTCAAACCCGACACCGTATCCACAGATACGTAGGTAACCCGAAAACGGGTTCGGTCTATTGTTGGTTCCCAAATTGATTCAATGGAAAGATTGGGGTCACTGCTAAGACATGCATGTCACACTGTTGGTTGTATTCGGGCCCCTTTAGTAGTCATAAGGTCTCTCTTTTTGACTGGTATTTCACCCAAGAAGATTCGTTGTGAATTTGGTCATCAATTGTCTTCGATGGTCTCCCAATAGCACTTTGGTTTCCCACTAACCCTCATTAAAGTCGATAGTTTATCCCTCCATTAGTCAACCGAGTATACCTAGCCCGAGTGGTCTTGATCTTGCCCAAGGCTTTGTGATCTCAATATTCTTTGTCTATGGTTGCTACTCCCATAAAAAAAAAAAAAAAGAGGAAAAAGAATAAGGGGAAAAAGAAAAGAGCCTGCTAGGTTGAAAACCCAAAAGGGCGGCCTAGGCAAAAGTTAAGGACAAGGTGAAGATGGGATAGTAGCCAATGACAACAAAGAGACATAGACCACTCGGTTGACAATGTCGTCATCAATAAAAGGGGCATAGAAGCATCTAGGCACGTTGTCTCCATCTATTTTCTGAAGGGATATCCATTCACCCATCCATCCTACCTTGACTGGACAATTCCACACCCATCCAAACCTTTCAACAAGGAGTGTCCATCTTTGGGGTCCCGGTTAGAATTTGAGATGAATGGGTTCATAGTCATTTGGAGTCTTTTTCTTTGAGGCTTTGGGGTTTTTGGTGGGATAACTCGCTTTTTCTCAAATTGCTTAACTTTCCTCTTAGCTCGAATAGTTTTCAATGCTCATACATCATACTAGGGGCATTTACGTTCAAGTGCACTACATCTAGATAGAAAGCACCCATACATGTAGAAGTAGATTGCATTTGCATTCAAGGAGAGAGAGAAGACAAAAAGAAAAGAAAAGGGAGAACATGGGAAGAAAGAGAATGAGAAAAGAGGGGAAACGAGGAAAGGGAAGAAAAGAGAAAAGAAGAGAGACGAGGAGAAAGAAGACAAGAGAAAAGGGAAAATTTGAGAGGGAGAAGAGATAAAGGGAAAGACATTTCATAAGCACTTGTATAGAAATTAGGGGCATCCCCATGCATTGAAAAGACGACACACTTAGACATGCTCATGTATCACTCACATATAGAACATGAATTCCTTGATAAGGTAGACTTGGTTGAGGGTAAGGGGTCAACAAAGGTGACAACATCATGAATCCAATCACTCAATGTAGACTTACATTCCTTAGGGTTGTTAGCTAAAGGGGCATGACATGAACAAATCTTATAGATAATGTGAAATTGTAGACAAGGGGCAAGTCATGCCTTACTTCTCTGACTCGTCAAGTTGACATCACAGAATAGGCACCCATCTACCTTGAGATTGAACCTACATCATGACAATAGGGGCACGGCAGGCCCATAATCCTGGTTAATTAGGTTGCAAGGGGCGATAATGTCACGCCCCGCCATGGGCATGACCGGCCAGGTGCCATGAGCACCAGCGGGCGCGCCATTGGCACCCTCAGGCCTAGCCTTATCACGGGCAGAAGTTAGCCCGACAGAAACACGCAACACAGCTCAATATTAATATGAAGTACAAAGGCAAGAATACTTATATATACATATACAGCCATTCAAACTCCACACCAAGTTACAAAATTCTGGCTACAGCCAAGGGGCACCATCTATACATCACAAGCTCTTTTATTTCACATAAATAGTTTAAAGCCAAGCTAGCTGTATACCCATCATCTACCGATTCTGGTCGCTCGAACCTTCCCACACCGGTCTATTGGTCTCTCCCTGACCTGAAAAGAAAGGGGTGGAAGGGGGGTGAGTCCACGGCTCAGCAAGAGAATGTGCATACAAGCGATGAAATGCTTAATGCATGCAATGCTCAACAAAAGCACCATATCACCGTGATCGGCACACGGGTAAGCCATGGATCGAGCTAAGGGCCTACTTGCAAGGCTTGGTAGCCCTCTGCCCACAATGACTCCTTAACCCACAGCCCCACTTACAAGGCTAACCGAATGAGTCATGGAAGTGCTCATGACTTGCTACCAACCCTCGCACAGCGCCCATTAGCTCAACTCCAATCATGTTTGCCAATTCCACATTGGCCCTTTCCATTAGTTTGCCAACTCCACGTTGGCCCTTTCCATATGAGATGCATATGCAATTGATGGGTGCAAATGAATATGAATGCACATGCACTGCCCCACCTTGGGCATTCCATAAACCAACATTCATAAAGCCACAACCATCACAGGATTTCCAATACCAACAATAGGGCCACTGCCCAGCACACACACACAAGCATCCAACACAAGCATATACACTACTTACTCAATCCTAGGCCTCTTTTGGCCTATCCTCTTCCTTTCCCAAGCCTTGGTCACCAGCACCTGTTCAACACACATTTATACATAGAAAGTTAGTTTGACAAGCTCAAACAAACCTTAGGGTGCAATACATAAAATCTAGAGAGACACCCTGCCCACTGGCGCACCAAGCGTGCACCAATTGGCACACCAGTTAGCTAACCAGAACCAATTGCCCTTTCTGGAACCAATTGGCACCATCTATACACCTATGACACATTAGTGCGCCATCAACCCAACCAAGCAACCCACAGAATCAATTGGCTAACTTTAGGGCCAATTCCCAACAACAGGGGCCAATTGACCAACAACTGAGCCAATAGCGCACCCCACCCAAAACAATCCATCAATATACCTTGATAAAACCTAGTGACCAGCAGAGAACATGTTTGTGCCCTCAACTCAATCAATTGGCGCACTATATGACCAATTAGCTCACTAGGCAGACCAATTAGCACCAGAAATGCAAAGTTAACCAACCCAAGCTTTTCCTTTCTTCTCTTATGTGCAGAAACTTCAGAGAACTTGAAAAAAAATACTGAGTTTCTTCCCCCTTCAGAACAGATCACGAATTTGGGCAGAAAGGGGTGGCTAAGGTGCTTGCTTAGCTACTTAAGGGCTTAAGCAAGTAGCTTAGTCAGCAGCCACTTGCACCCCCCCTTTAGCCCAGCAACTACCACCTGTCCACTCCCCTTTCCACCTCCTGCTCCCTTTTCAGATCCATTCACTTAAGCCTCACATTAAAATCTTAACCCCTCATTAGCCTTACTAATCGGGTACTTAGCGCTTAATTACGACTATTAGGAACAACCACCTTAATTAGTGCACCACTTTCAGAATTTTTTTTTTTGCTCACATTCACATCAAGTAAACATTATGCAAGCCAGCAAGTACGGGTTATCACAGCATCCCCCCCTTATTAAAATTCGTCCCGAATTTACCTGGAAATAAATGAGGGTATTTGTTCATCATTTCCCGTTCTGGCTCCCATGTCGTCTCCCTCCCTGAGGCATCTTCCCAAACAATTTTCACCGAAGCCACTTCTTTGTTACGTAGCCTGCGAACTTGTCTATCGATGACCTCGATAGGTTGTGCTTCATAGGTCATTTCCTCCCCCAACTGAACTTCCTGTAGTGCCAAAACATGTGATGGGTCCGGTAGGTATTTCCGCAGCATAGACACATGGAATACTGGGTGAAACTGTGATAGATTTGGTGGCAATGCTAATCGATATGCCACCGGGCCAACTCTCTCAAGTATCTCAAAGGGGCCGATATATCTGGGACTTAATTTTCCTTTCTTCCCAAACCGCATAATTCTCTTTGTGGGTGACACCTTTAGGAAAACCATATCTCCAACTGAAAATTCTAAGTCCCGCCTCCTATTGTCCGCGTAAGATTTCTGTCTACTTTGGGCAGCAGCCAGATTCTCACGGGCAATTTTCACTTTTTCGGTTGTCAATTCGACAATTTCAGGACCAAGCAACTTCCTTACACCTACCTCATTCCAACATACTGGCGTACGACATCTCCGCCCATACAATGCTTCGTATGGTGCCATACCAATGCTAGATTGGTAACTATTGTTGTAAGCAAATTCTACTAATGGAAGGTGCCTATTCCAACTGTCCCCGTAACTCAGCACACAAGCCCGCAGCATATCCTCCAATGTCTGTATCACTCGCTCACTTTGGCCATCAGTCTGCGGGTGGAAGGCTGTACTTAAGTCTAACCGTGTCCCCATCGCTTCCTGGAAGCTACGCCAAAACCTGGATGTAAATTGGGATCCCCGATCAGAAACTATCGAAATTGGTACTCCATGTAACCTTACAATATCATCAACAAAAATCTGTGCCAACTTTGCAAAGTTATAGGTGCTCTTAACCGGTAAGAAATGTGCAGACTTGGTCAGCCTGTCTACCACCACCCAAATAGCATCAAATCCCCCAGCAACCTTAGGTAATCCACTAATAAAATCCATGGCGATCTTTTCCCATTTCCACTCTGGGACAGGTAGAGGTTGAAGTAACCCGGGTACCTTTTGGTGCTCTCCTTTTACCTGTTGGCAAATGAGGCACTTAGCCACATACTCCGCCACATCCCGTTTCATGTTATTCCACCAATAATGTTGTTTAAGATCATGGTACATTTTGGTGGATCCCGGGTGCATAGTGTACCTGGTTTGATGCGCTTCATCCATGAGTCTGTTATGGAGATTCTCAATGTTGGGGACGTACATCCTTGTGCCAAATCTCAAGATGCCATCATCAGTGACACTGAACCCCATCAATTCACCTCGAGTCACCCTTTCCTTCCATGTTTTTGTTTCTGAATTGTCATTCTGTGCCTTAGTAATTTCATCATTCAAGGTAGATCGTACTTGATAGTGAGCTAACAGTGAGCCTGTCTCAGTAACAACACAATGTAGCCCTTGGTCCAATAATGCATGCCACGCTTCAATAGCAGGCCTTCTTACCACAGTAAGGTGCGCTAAACTCCCAACCGACTTCCGGCTTAATGCATCAGCAACTACGTTAGCCTTCCCGGGATGGTATTTAATAACACAATCATAATCCTTTAGCAACTCAATCCATCTTCGCTGCCTCAGGTTTAGATCCCTTTGCTCCTGAATATACTTTAAACTTTTGTGATCCATGTAAATTTCACACGGCTCGCCATAAAGATAGTGCCTCCAGATTTTTAGAGCAAAAACTACCGCAACCATTTCAAGATCATGCACTGGGTAATTTTCCTCATTCTTCTTAAGCTTCCGGGATGCATAGGCAATTACTCTACCTCCTTGCATCAGAACACAACCTAACCCAACTCGTGATGCATCACAATACACCGTAAACATTTCTCCTTCCTTAGGCAGTGCAAGTATCGGTGCTGTTGTTAACCTGTGCTTCAACTCCTGGAAGCATTCTTCACACTCTTCTGTCCATAGAAATGGGATTTTTTTTCGGGTCAATGCAGACAAGGGAGCAGCAACACACGAAAAACCCAACACAAATCGCCGATAATAACCGGCCAACCCGAGAAAACTCCGTACCTCCGTCACATTACTTGGTCTTGGCCAATTCACAACTGCTTCAATTTTTTGGGGGTCCACTTCAATGCCATCCTTTGAAACTACATGCCCCAAAAATGATACTCTTTCCAACCAAAATTCACATTTAGAGAATTTGGCAAATAACTTTTCTTTCTGCAAGACCTGCAACACCATGCGCAAGTGCATCTCATGTTCCTCTTTACTCTTTGAATATACTAATATGTCATCAATGAAGACAATCACGAACTTATCGAGGAATGCGGATTTTTGAGCTACGTAGTACAGGTACTTACGACGACCCCGCAACCAATTCGGTTTGCTGTAATGGTTTTTAAGCATCACAGGTATTGCCCAGGACTTACGGCAAAACCCTTGTAGGAGGCAGAACTAAAAGTCAACCAGGTACCCTGACCTCAAGTCAATCTTTGAGAAATATCTGGCACCTTGTAACTGATCAAATAGGTCATCAATTCGGGGCAATAGGTACTTATTTCGAACTGTCAACTTATTAAGTTGCCGATAATCAATGCAAAGTCTCATTGAACCATCTTTCTTTTTGACAAATAGTACCGGTGCTCCCCATGGGACACACTTGGTCTGATAAATCCCTTATCCAATAAGTCTTGCAACTGTGTCTTCAACTCCCGTAACTCTGCAGGAGCCATCCGGTATGGTGTGATGGACACAGGTTCTACCCCGGGTATGAGCTCAATACTGAACTCTACATCACGGTCAGGTGGCAACCCCGGTAAGTCCTCTGGAAATACATCAACAAATTCTCTAATTATTGGGACATGTTCAATTGTGGCTTTAGGCTCCCCCAAGCTTTGCACTGAGGCCAGATATAGGCATTCAGCCTGCTGTACCAGCCGATTTATCTTTGCAACTGAAACTACATGGGGTTGAGATGAAACAAACTTCCCTTGGAACACAAATTCTACCTCCCCTGTTAACTTAAACTTAACCCATTTGTTTGCACAGTCAACCCGTGCACCATAGCAAGACAACCAATCCATCCCCAAAATTACATCAAAATCTGCCATGGGCATCATCAACAAGTCTACCGGCATATTATGCCCAGCAATACAAATATCGCACCCCCGATATACATCTTCCACAAAAACACGCTCATCAAGAGGCGTGTATACAGCCAACAGGACACTCAATTTGGTAGGTGATTCAGCAAAATATTTAGCAAAATGGTCATTAACAAAAGAATGCGTGCACCCAGTGTCAATCAAACAAAGTGCAGGACATGAACAAACTTTTATTATACCTGTCACGACGGTGTTGGACGCTTTGGCATCCTCCTGAGTCAAACAGAACACTCGGGCTTGCCCCCGGCCAGGCTGAAAGCCACCAGCACCCCTAACCACCGAACCACGCCCAGCATTACCCCTACCACGAAATGAGGATTGGCTGTCAGCCCGTTGGGGCCTAGGTGGTGGAGAAGCCACGCTAGACGCCATAGAGGGTTGCTGCCCACTAACACAATCCCGAGCATAATGTCCGGGCTGCCCACAAGAATAACACACCGGTGGAGCAGAATAACACTCTCGGGCCATGTGCCCAGCCTTGCCACAAGAATGGCACACAATAGTTGATTTGTCTTGGGAACTCAGTGCACCTCCACCTTGACCAGCCTTGGGTCTGATTATGGAACTTGCACCACTACTTGAACCGCCAAAACCAAGACTGCCCCTATATTGAGCCCTTGGCAAGTTAACCCACAATCCAGTTTTCCCGCGCCCCCGAAATTGGCCAGCACCAGAAGCAAAATTTTGTTGGCCCTGAAAGCTATCCTGCCTTGCTCTCTTGGCACTTGCCTCAGCTCTATTTTCATTTGCTTTTGTCTCAATTGCCCTGGCTTTATCAACCGCAGCAGCATAGGAGCCAAATTCATGGGCAACCAGAGAGTTGTATATGAATCCCTTCAGACCATTAATAAACCTCTTGATCTTCTTCCGTTCATCCGGAACAATATGCATTGCATACTTGGACAGTTTAGTGAACTTAGAATCATACTCACCCACAGACATATCTCCTTGCTTCAGGGACTCAAACTCATAGGCTTTCTGATCTTTAACACTTTCGGGTAAAAACCGATCAAGAAACATGTCAGAGAATTCAGCCCATGTCCACGGTGCAGCTCCCGACATCCTTTCCCTCCTCTTCGATTCGTACCAGTTATTGGCATCCTCTCCCTTTAACCGAAAAGCAGCAAGAGCCACTGCCCGGTGATCAGTGCACCCCATTACTTCACAACATTTCCACACTTCATCTAAGAATCGCTGTGGATCTTCATGTTCAGCCCCAGAAAATGTTGGTGGGTCTAGCTTTACAAATGTGACAAGAGCAGCTTCCCCACTATGATCCTGTTGAACCATCTCTTGCCTTCTTTGTCGATCAGCAACTGCCATTTCAGTTAAAGTCTCAACTGCCTTACCAACACCAAGCAAACCAGCTTTCAACACTTCTAAGGTCGGGTCCTGCCTTTGTGAGGATTCAGACTGCCAACTTTCACTAGAAGGGTCCTCCTCAGCCACTACATGGGCATAGTCTTCATCAACCTTCTCTCGTGCCTCCCCAACAGACTGCTCATCTTGCGCCTCAACCTCAGCTTGCACAATCTTTTCCGACTTACGTTTTGTTTGCTTACCTGCACAATTAATGAACAAACAAGCAACACATTAACGTCAGCACTCACCAACCCTCGGCCTCTATTTGATGGGTATTACTCCTTAATACTTATCCAACCTAAGCCCCGTAACCAGAATTTTTGCAACCACGCTCCGCTACCATAATGTCACGCCCCGCCATGGGCATGACCGGCCAGGTGCCAAGAGCACCAGCGGGCGCGCCATTGGCACCCTCAGGCCTAGCCTTATCACGGGCAGAAGTTAGCCCGACAGAAACACGCAACACAGCTCAATATTAATATGAAGTACAAAGGCAAGAATACTTATATATACATATACAGCCATTCAAACTCCACACCAAGTTACAAAATTCTGGCTACAGCCAAGGGGCACCATCTATACATCACAAGCCCTTTTATTTCACATAAATAGTTTAAAGCCAAGCTAGCTGTATACCCATCATCTACCGATTCTGGTCGCTCGAACCTTCCCACACCGGTCTATTGGTCTCTCCCTGACCTGAAAAGAAAGGGGTGGAGGGGGGTGAGTCCACGGCTCAGCAAGAGAATGTGCATACAAGCGATGAAATGCTTAATGCATGCAATGCTCAACAAAAGCACCATATCACCGTGATCGGCACACGGGTAAGCCATGGATCGAGCTAAGGGCCTACTTGCAAGGCTTGGTAGCCCTCTGCCCACAATGACTCCTTAACCCACAGCCCCACTTACAAGGCTAACCGAATGAGTCATGGAAGTGCTCATGACTTGCTACCAACCCTCGCACAGCGCCCATTAGCTCAACTCCAATCATGTTTGCCAATTCCACATTGGCCCTTTCCATTAGTTTGCCAACTCCACGTTGGCCCTTTCCATATGAGATGCATATGCAATTGATGGGTGCAAATGAATATGAATGCACATGCACTGCCCCACCTTGGGCATTCCATAAACCAACATTCATAAAGCCACAACCATCACAGGATTTCCAATACCAACAATAGGGCCACTGCCCAGCACACACACACAAGCATCCAACACAAGCATACACACTACTTACACAATCCTAGGCCTCTTTTGGCCTATCCTCTTCCTTTCCCAAGCCTTGGTCACCAGCACCTGCTCAACACACATTTATACATAGAAAGTTAGTTTGACAAGCTCAAACAAACCTTAGGGTGCATTACATAAAATCTAGAGAGACACCCTGCCCACTGGCGCACCAAGCGTGCACCAATTGGCACACCAGTTAGCTAACCAGAACCAATTGCCCTTTCTGGAACCAATTGGCACCATCTATACACCTTTGACACATTAGTGCGCCATCAACCCAACCAAGCAACCCACAGAATCAATTGGCTAACTTTAGGGCCAATTCCCAACAACAGGGGCCAATTGGCTAACAACTGAGCCAATTGCGCACCCCACCCAAACTAATCCATTAGTATACCTTGATAAAACCTAGTGACCAGCAGAGAACATATTTGTGCCCTCAACTCAATCAATTGGCGCACTATATGACCAATTAGCTCACTAGGCAGACCAATTAGCACCAGAAATGCAAAGTTAACCAACCCAAGCTTACCCTTTCTTCTCTTATGTGCAGGAACTTCAGAGAGCTTGAAAAATACTGAGTTTTCTTCCCCCTTCAGAACAGATCACGAATTTGGGCAGAAAGGGGTGGCTAAGGTGCTTGCTTAGCTACTTAAGGGCTTAAGCAAGTAGCTTAGTCAGCAGCCACTTGCACCCCCCCTTTAGCCCAGCAACTACCACCTGTCCACTCCCCTTTCCACCTCCTGCTCCCTTTTCAGAACCATACACTTAAGCCTCACATTAAAATCTTAACCCCTCATTAGCCTTACTAATCGAGTACTTAGCGCTTAATTACGACTATTAGGAACAACCACCTTAATTAGTGCACCACTTTCAGAATTTTTTTTTTTGCTCACATTCACATCAAGTAAACATTATGCAAGCCAGCAAGTACGGGTTATCACAATGCTACCCTATCGTTGGAATTAACTCTCCGGGACATGTTACCCCCACGCGGATTTGAGTTTTGCTTGGGGCATGCCACCCCGTGAGGTTTGAACCAATTGTTGGGGCATGCTACCCCACTCCGACGATTGACTCCCAGGGGCACGGTGGGTTCATTCATCTGACCATGACTAAGTAGATCACATGTTTTGGCTGTAGGTTAGGATACCCAAGGGTGACCAATGAACCAGGGGCACACTAAACCCAATCCCTGAAACCATAGTGAGATACCAGGGGCATCACACCCCACTTCTGATTTGCATGTCTCAAGGGGCATGACACACTCCACCTCCTTCGAACCCAATTGCCTGATATAGGGGGGCATAAGATCCTAGCTATGAGGCAACACTCTTTTTGAACCTGTGAAAGTATGAGGGAACCAGATACAAGCTCAACCCCAAACTTAAGTGAGACAGCCCAGGCTTAAGAACTCAAGAAACCGAGAGATGAGAGAATCCAGCCAAAATCGAGGACTCGGTCCTCGTAACCACAAGTCAAAACAGATCAACCAATGCCAGGGACCTAGTCCTTGCAACCTGGAGACAATCAAACCCAACGAAGACAAGATCAAACCCAGA
Source organism: Turnera subulata (assembly GCA_028386065.3). Taxonomy (NCBI): domain Eukaryota; kingdom Viridiplantae; phylum Streptophyta; class Magnoliopsida; order Malpighiales; family Passifloraceae; genus Turnera; species Turnera subulata. The sequence goes on along the minus strand of JAKUCV010001282.1, from coordinate 46,576 downwards.
TGTGAGCAAACCCCGAACATGAGAGAGACCAACCCGATGTGAGGCAAACCAGTCAAAAGTCGGGACCCAGCTCCCGGAAACTATGAGACGAGATATAACCTTGAGAGTAAACCCAGACATGAACGAACCAAGAGAGAAACAAACCAAAAGCTGGGATCTAGCTCCCGCGAACCGACAGATGAGGGATCCAGCCATGGGGGAAACTAATAAGCCAAGAACCCAACTCTTGCAAACCAATCAGAACCAAAAGCCGAGGACCCAATTCTCGCAACCCAAAGCCGAGCGCCCAACCCTTGCAAACAGATGAGTCGACCTTGAGACATACAAGCCAGAAGCCGGGGACCTAGTTCTCGCAAACCATGGGATAAGAAAAACCAAACCAAAACCATGTACCCGGTACACGCAATACCAAAACCATGTACCCGGTACACGCAACACCAAAACCGTGTACCCGGTACACGCAACACCAAAGCTTTGTACCCGGTACATGCAAGACCAAAGCCGTGTACCTGGTACAAGCAACACCAAAGTCGTGTACCCCGTACACACAAAACCGAAGCCGTGTACCCCGTACACGCAAAACCGAAGTCCTGCATCCGGTACACGCAAAACCGAAGCCGTGTACCCTGTACACGCAAAGCAAAAGCTGTGTACCTAGTACACGCAAAACTAAAAGCCGTGTACTCGGTGCATGCAAAACTAAAAGCCGTGTACCCGGTGCATGCAAGACCAAAGCCCTGTACCCGGTGCACGCAAGACCAAAGCCGTGTACCCGGTACACGCAAAACCCAAAGCTGTGTACCCTGTACATGCAAAACTCAAGTCGTGTACCCAGTACACGCAAAACCCAATCTGTGTACCCAGTACACGCAAAATCAAAGCCGTGTACCCAGTACACGCAAAACTGAGAGATGAGAAAGAACAAACCTGAGGAAACACAAAACCAAAGCCGTGTACCCAGTACACGCAAAACTATAGCTGTGTACCCAGTGTACGCAAAACTGAAGTCGTGTACCCGGTACATGCAAAACCAAAGCCGTGTACCCGGTACACGCAAAATTAAACCCCGGGATGAGATGGTCCCCAAACCAGAGTGTTGAGTAGACAATCGACAGGATAAGATGATTTTGGACAACCGAGCCACGAAGTGGAACCATTCCAATGAGAAATGTAGGGGCATGTGATGCCCAAGGCATAGATAACACAATCGCGGAGCGTCATCTTAGATGATGATAGGGGTGTGAGATGCCTAGGGACTAGATAACCAGGCCGTGAAATGGCATTTTTTATGGAAGTCGATGGCGAAGCCATTGGGATGAGATGATTCCCGAAAACCATGACTTGGGATGAGATGATTCCCAAATCGAAACCTAATTGACAAGGATGAGATGATTCCTTGTCAACAACTCGATAGATGAGATGATTCTATCACCTCGGGATGAGATGATTCCCGAGACGTGGGATGAGATGATTTGCATAAACCGAGGGCCAGTCTCTCAAACCTTTGGGATGAGATGATTCCCGAAGCGGAGCATGGGATGCTCCAACCCTTGGCATGCACCACATACATCAATCATTCAAATTTGGTTGTCCCTAGTCTCTAAAGACTAAGGACTCATCAACGAGGGGCATCTGTGAACACCCAAATTTGACCCACAAATTTTCCACAAGAATTAGATTCTAAACACGTTTGAACTTAGGGTTAATGAGATGATTTGATCCTAGGGATAAGACACGTCAAGAATTTATTTTAGTGGAAATAATACATTTTAGTATTGTGAACCTTTGTATATTGGATTATTAGGATTAATGAGATGATTTAATCTTAGGATAAAATATATAATAAGGTTTATTTACACTGAAGTGTGTTTATTTCATTGCTTGGGCCTTTTATCTATCTTTACTCCAATTTTAATAAGATGATTTATCTTTGGGTTGAGGATGGGTTTAAGGGCCCAAGTTAATGAATTCTTTAGAGTTTAATTAGCCCATCAATACATTTCTTGCAGACTAATCTTAGCTCGATTTTTGTGGAAAATCAGAGCTAAATCATCATTTAATGAGAAATTGTGTTTTTGGTATGATTTTTCTTAAGCTGGGCGTCTAATGTGTAATCAATCAGTTATGGAATGATTTAGAGGAGTAGTAATCAAGTAATAGAGTGATTCTCGGTTGATTATGGGTTGATTACACGGTAGGATCAAATCAGAGCTGAATTAGGGGGATTGGGGGTTCGAAAATGGGAAGAACGGGTGACACTCAAACTACGGGGCGGTCATCTCACAATGACCGCCAGGTGCTGGCGGACATCCACAGATGACCGCCGGCAGCGACGGTCATAGCTTTCCAGATTCGCCCAAATCTCCGATTTTGTTTCTAATTTCGATCCTACGCTGTTTTGGACCAGATTTTTTGGCATAATCTTCACCAATAAGCAGGTCCACGCCCCTAGGCTTCGTAGAGCACTATAAATAGGACCCCTCACACACATTTCAAGGGACCAATCTCTCATTACACATACACCACCATAAGCTTTGGTTGCTTGGAGAAACTCTACTTCTCCAAGCCTAGAGATATTTCTATAGGCAGAAATTCTGGAAAATTTTCGTGGAAAAGAATAGAAAGAAGTCAGTAGCAGCAGAGACCAAGAGGAGAAGAAGAAGGAGGTGAATTGAAGCAAACTGTCGGAGAAGAAGTGTTGAACCCGAGAGGAAGAATCCAATAGAGGTAGTCTCAGTATTTAAGCCATATCGGGAGCTGTAGACATCGGTTTGTTGCAATCTTGGTGTCCCTGGAAAGCTAAGAAGTAGCTCTAAAACTTTTCTGTTCAAGAAAGACACCATTTCAGCCTCATTCTGCCTCGAATACCTCGTTGAATTCTAGCCAAAATTCTGTTGCGGAGTGGTAAGCGCATAGGAGCGAGAGGAGGGCTACAAGAGGTAACTTGTTCTAATTTTCTCGATTATTTGCTGCTATGATATGATGATTTTAATGATGTGAGTATTGTGATGCCATGTCAAGAACTACGTGGGCTTTGAACCCTGTTGCCGGGGTACGTAGGTGGTCTCTAGTGGAGGAGACTCAAGCCCAAATATTTTTATTTTTCCTTTTTGTTCCGTACCTTCTTCTCCTTCCCCTTAAATTTAATTTTGTTGTTTTTATGTGATTTGTTTCCAATATTGCACACTTGCACAAGGCATACTGGCATTCTCCAATTTCACAAAGTTTCGACCCAACATGGATGGATGCCTAACACCTTCCCATCCATGACGAATCCCCGAATCCCATGTCTTTGGTCTCGCTATGATCAGTTGCCTAAGGAGTCATTTAAAGATTTTTCCCAAATTTTGTCCTTAATAAAATTTGGGTGGCGACTCCATTGACATGGGATTGATGCAAAGAAGAAGGTGTAAGGAAATAGGTGAATAGGCCCAAGTGATTTTGGGTCGGGTATTCACAGTGAGGAGGCCCAATTAGCCCTGGGTCGGGTCCTCACAAGAAGAAATAACATACAGGGCACAATAAGAATTACAATAGTACAGTACCTTCTGTTGGTCACTATAATTGTCCAACCATTACCCAGCCCAACAGGGATTCGAAAATCCCGGATCAACTCAATCAAAACTTGCCTCCATGTGTGCTTCATTTTATACTTCACAACACACCAGGCGATGGGATACATTTGATTATTGGCATCCCTTCCCACGGCTATCAATATTTGTCCTTGAAATGGAACTTTCAAGAAGCATCCATCAAGTCCAATAACCCGCCTGCAACCTTCAAGAAAGCCCTACTTCACTGCATGAAAACACACATGCATCGACACAAACTTGCCTTCATCTGTTGAGGTGAAATATATAATACTACCAAGGTTTCTTTGTCCTAGCTCTTCAGCATAGTCTTTCAAGCGAGGAAACTTAGCAAGAACATCTCCATTGTAAAATTTGTTAACCTCTTGCATAGTATATCTACACTGGTGGCCAGGCACTTCAAACTTCAAGTGTTGCCTCACATCAGCTATCATCTCTCGGATTCTCATATGGAAAATGAGCCGCCCCTTTGTCTCGATGAAATACTGTGCCAAATGCTTGTATGTAAACCATGAATTCCTTGGGGCCTTCCCACAACATTCAGTATGTTTATTATAAGTCTTGGTTTTCCACCTCTTTCTGCGACTGGCAAGTGTAGACACTTGGAGGCGACAGTTGCATCCTTCTTCCTTGCACAGTGTGGTGTATTTGTCTCTTGAGTCCTACACAACATAAGGAAAACTAGGTTAACCCACTGCATCAACACTCATTACCACAAATTAGGTTAACCCACTATAACAATTGAGAGAAATTAGGGTTGAAGGAAGAACATACCTTTACCACTTTGATGTCTTTTCTCTAAACAATGGAGTGTTTCCTCACAATATCTTTAATTTGTCTCTTATCAACAAACACCAACCATTTCTGAAAAATGGGTCTTCTACATTTTCATTGAACCACATAGTGGGAGAGTTTCTACTCCACGCACCCTCACTGCCGTTGTCTAAGTCAGTGGACCCAAAACTACCCTTGTTATCAGAATTAAAGCCTATATTCCTCGGCATTATGACCATCCACATTTCCTTAGACATTATTGCCCTCAACATCCACGTCAGCCCTAGGGTCGTTGTCATTTCCCACGCTGCCCTCCCCAACAATTCCATTCTCAGCATCATTTTCATTCCCCAAATTTCCCTCACCAACATCTCTAGTCCCAGCATCATTTTGGGTCCCTAGATTGCCCTCCCCAACATCTCCAGTCTCTACTTCTTCGCTAGCCAAGCTGGTTGCATTATCGTCACCATTATCGGCTCTAACTTGCTACTGAGTGAGCTCAATATTTTCTTTCTCCCTCACAACTGTGTGAAACTCCTCGTCATTGACATCTGATAGATACCCTAAAAGGTCCATGCATTTTCACTCATCGTGGTAGCATCTTCTTCATCATCAGCATCATTTTCATATCCAATATCTTCTGCGGAATCAACAACTGACTCATTGTCAGAATGAGCATCCCTTGCTGGACATACATAATCTTCATCAACACTGCTTCCATCTTCGTTCTCTTCACAAAATTCTTCTGAATCAACCACTGACTCTCTCTCTGAATCTGCCACAACCTCATTAGAGAGACAAAAGTCAGAGTCTTCAATGCTATCAGACAGAAAACCCCCAACTTGCATTGATGGCATTGCATCTCCAGAAGTAAATGCAACTCCTTCTCCAAGCTTGCTACTTTTGGCACTGTGAACATTAAGTACCCCCTCACCTACTGCACCTAACCTTTGTCCTTTCTCATTTATGCCTAGTTCAACATATACTTTGCTCGGACTCCTAACAATCAAAGGGTGCACCTCAGTCCTATGCTCAATATAAACATCTATAACTTCATACTTGCAAGCAAAATCTACTAACCTAAGGTCATTGGTACCTTAACTTCATGCCCATCATGCAAGCTCGTTCCAGGTTTTACAAACCATATTTTATCTACTCTCCAACGCCCCATTTTCTTACACCAGGCTAATAATGTCCAGATCCCCATCTCGTTAGCATCCCCATCACTGTCAATAACATCACCGTCACATACTTAGCTGCCTTTGGTGACCTCCTAAACTGTCCATCAACATGGTATCTTAACAGAACCATGTTTTTCGTAAACAACCCTGCCCAACAAACAATATAAATAAGACAAACGTTTTTTACAAACATCCAATAGCAGAAACTAACAGCGGAAACAACAACAACACTAATTACCAGCACAAAATATAATTTAGCAGTTATCAATTAAATACACATTAATTATGCACTACAGTACACATGAAGGGTTTTTTTCAGAAACTCAACACCATAAAATATTCAACCACCGACAACAAGAGTTTCGGTCGAGGTGGAATCAAAATCACTTTACAACAAAAAAAATATTGGACACATACCTTGTCAAACTCCTCTCCCTTGCATTTTCACCTGGCCCCGAAAAATTGCGTGCTCCCAGACTTCAACCCTCATCTCTCAGTCTTCGACCCCTAATCCACGAAAAGTGGTGAAATCGAATTAGGGCTTCTCAACCCTGCTTTTTCTTCCTCTCTTCATCACGTGGCGCGGTTGCGATTTTAAAGATGGGTAAATCTATAGGAGTATAAGGGGATTAGGGTTTGAATGGGTTGGATTTAGGGTTGGTGGGTTGGATTTAGGGTTTCGCTAATAGTCGTGGTCTGGTGGCTGGTGGGTTTCGATTATATGGTTTCGATTATAGGGTTCTGATTCTAGGGTTTCGATTATGGGGTTCTGTCTCTAGGTTTTGGATTTTAATGTTTGATGAACGATGCCCTGACTCTCCACTAGTAGGCTTCAACGTGATGTTTTCATCTTCAACGTCAAGGCTTCATTCTGAAGGAATGAGAGGAATGAGAGAGGGGAATACGATTTTAGAGGGAGGGAATACAATTCGAGAGAGAGGAACGAGTGAAATTGATTTGGAATTTTACTAAATAGAAACATTGTCCTTTTACAATCCGTACATCGTCGGATTGGTTCGGTTTGGGATACTAAATAGTCACGACCCGGGACGGTATGCCTGGTTCGTTGTAGGGACCTCAGTGGGGCCTACTGTGCCACGTGTATCCAAAACGGTGTCGCCCTCATTCAATACGAAGTCGTTTTGAGCGACAGGCAGCAGGTCAGAATCGTGTAGAAACCATGTCAACTCATGCCTCGCCCGAGACCCATGACTGACCTGCCGGCTAAAACTCCAAGTACATAAATGTCTCAAAAAAAGTTGCAGGTACACGATTGACCAAACGTAAGAAAGTTGGGTACCAACTGTGCCAAAACCCTATTATATGAGAGAGAGGAAGAGAGGAGAGAAGAATAACCCAATCAGTGCCGGGAAAAGAATAAAAAATTATATTTGTAGTTCTATTTAATTATAAAATTGCCATTAATAAGGTTCCAAAAACAAACGATAACATCTTTTAGATGTTTTCTAGATTCTGTTTTCGAGAACAACTTGTTGGAAACTATTATTCCAAACTAATCTCATAAAATATCACCCAAATACGTTTTGGCTGTTTTCGGGACAATAAAAAACAGAAAATCTGTTTTTGAAACCTATTCTAAGCAGGTCCTTAACCTTTGGGAAGTTCTAGTTGGGTACAAGTACCTCCATTAAAAATTGTTCATAGACTTGGATCACCCCAAATGTTGCATGAGTATTTTTTTTTTTTTTTGTCGAAGTTGCGTGAGTGACAATCCATATCAATTTTGCCAAATTCCGACAAGTCATGGTTGGAGGGTTGTTAGTTGTCATCCTTAGGTGAGGAACACAAAGATTCAATAGTTTCCCATTATCAATCTCCTTTTGGAGCTTTCTGAAGAGAAAAGATTAATCGGTGGAAGAAGTTTTTCTATCTTCTAGAATTAGGTTTTCTTTATTTATTATTATTATTATTATTTTTATAAAGAGAGCTTAAAGCCTTCATAAAACACTGAAAGAATGCCCCAACACAAGGCTAGGTTGGTGATCTAAAAATTCAATCCTTTCACATACGCTATATCTAAGATCTCTTACCCCGTAAGTTAATCTGCACAACTTCACCAAAGTAACGATCTAGTTCCCAAGATCATAGCAACTCCCTTCAATGGCCGAAAAAGATTAAGGTTTTGATGTCTTAATTAGCTAAGTATGTATTTAGTAATTGGGCTTAGAAAGGTGAAAGAAAAAAAAAACTACTTTGTAATTTAAGTTTTTGTAGGGGACCAATTTTGTAATTTAATTTCCAATGGCCCAAAGACATCGACAACTCATAATTATATTGGCACAATCTTAAATTTTCTCCTATTCTCAGATATAAATTTAATTTATTCATCACTTTCATTCAGAAGCCTGTCAAGAGTTACTCCTTTGACTATACTCACACTCGCTCAACGAACAGTTCCCGCCTCATCGACCACAAATTTTCACATCAACAAGAATATTTGCCTTGTTTCGTTGCGACTGCTTTACCTTTCTTTTACCAAGAATATTTCCCTCGCTTCGCTACGATAACTTTACAATTTTTCTTTTATTTTTTTATCTGAAGAGTTTGCCTGATTTATTTTTTTCGCCACAAACGATCTATATTTCTTTTTTAAAACAATATGATTAGCCAAGATACTTTATCCCTAAAATAACTACCAAATTTAATTATGTCGTATTTTCCTCTTGAAGTAGCTGCATGGTTCTATCTTGGAAGTATGTGAGAGTTTGTTCTCTATATCCACCAAGGTGGTGCGTAACCAAAATAATGATGCTTAATGGAAGAGAAAGTTGTAGGTCCAAACTAAGCCAAGAGGGGCTAAAGTAGCTTCTAGAACACTTTTGAGTTTGTATATACACACAAGAAATATAAATAATTAGAAAAAAAAAAAGAACGAACACATACAATCACAAACATACCAATTTAGAGTAGTTTCACTCAATCCTAAGAATAAATCTACTATTTAAGGCTTCCTCAATTTTAGGGATATATTCACCACTCAAGGTTCCCTCTTGAGATTTGTCAAATACAATAAGTAATTTTTTCAAAAGTGAAACACAACCTTTACAATCCTAACTTTTTAAGGCTTAAGCTATAACTTTTACAAGAACTTTCTCCAAGAATCAACTATAACTTAGATTTTTATAAATGCTCAGTCTAAATCTATATACAAAGCTTTTTTAAAGGCTCGAGCTTCAAACCTAAAACTTTTTGCAAGGTACAAAGAGTGACTCACCCCTTGTTTATAATGATTAGCTCAAAGAACTCTCAGGTTTTATATGCTCTAAGCAAACTCAATAAGAGGATTTCTCACACTTATAATCTTTTGTTCTAATTTCTAAATGAGAGTAGGAAGTGTATTTATAGTCCTCAATAGCAAGTGGGTGCTTAATGACTAAAGATAATTAAAATAAGCTTCTCCTTAGGAACATTTGTCTAGGAAGCACTTACACAAATTTGTGACTGGAATTTTTTCCCCTTCCACCAAAATGAGTCGTTGGTGTTGTTATTATTCCTCAACCTCTTAATTTGTCTTCTCGTGATAATAGGCTAGAAAAACATCCATAAATTTTCTCCTTTATATACCTCTCTTGGTTTGTTTTGAGGGATGAATAAAGACCCACAAGTGTAGTTTATGGCTTGGGTTAATTACATTTCTCCTGAATTCTAGTTCAATTTTGACTCACCACCTGAATTTTTTCTTACGACATAAAGCCACCTATATTCTTATTTTATTCCAATTAACTGGTTCCGTCCCACCACTGTTGTGAGAACCCGATCCAAAATTACTTGGGCCTCCTCACCTTTCCCTTTACACATACTTCTTAACCAACACCCAGTATCTTTGGAGTCGCCACCTGAATTTTATTATGTGACAAAATTCGGGAAAACCCCGGAATCCCAATGACTCCATTTAGAGCAACTGTGTAGCGAACCAAAGATAATGGGCCCGGGAGTTCGTCATGGATGGGAATGTGTTAGGCACCCATCCATGTTGGGGCAAAACTTTGTGCAATTGTAGAACATAAGTATGCATTGTGCAAGTGTGTATATAGTGTGAAAATAAATCACATAAGAATAAAACTGAAACAAAAAGGAAAATAAAAATATTTGGGCTTGAGTCTCCACCACTAGAGACCACCTACTACCCCGGCGACCGGGTTCGAAGCCCACATAGTTCTTGTCATGGTATTACATAACACTTACATCATCAACAAAAGTGTCATTCAGTAATACCATATCAGCAGCAAATAGCAATCAATAAGATTCACAATCAAAGAAATGATTAGAATACTTATCTCGGTTGTTGGACAGAATCTATGCGTCGTCTTCTACTGGATTTTGGACTATAAAAACGGTCGATCCAACTTTTGGGCTCAACAAAAAGTTCTAGATCTCCCTTTTTTGCTTTTCAGGGAGTCCAAGATCGTAGCAATCTGACTTCTAGAACTCGAGATATAAATTATTTTCTGGGACTGCTCGCATCAGGTCCTTCTAATCGGGTCCTCCACCTTCTTGGCTTCTAGATTGCTTTTGATTGCTTCATCCTCTTGATCTTCTCTTGTTGACTTCTTTCTTGATGCTTTTCCATGAAATTCCTCCAGAGTTTTTGCCTATAAAAAGATTTATAGGTTTGGAGAAGTAGAGTTTCTCCAAGCAACAAAGCTTATGGGGGTGTGTGTAATGAGAAATTGATCCCTTGAAATGTGAATGGGAGGCCCTATTTATAGTGTTCTGGGGAGTATAGGGGCATGGACCTGCTTAGTGACCAAGGTCTCGGCCAAAAATCTGGGCCAAAACCGTGTAGAACCAAATTAGTGGCGAAAATCGGGGAAAAATCATAATTCGGGGCATCATGACCGCCCAGGCCGGCGGTCATTGGCTGGATGGCCGCCAGGCCCGGCGGTCACCAGTGGATGGCCGCCCAGACCGGCGGTCGTCCCGCCATGACCGCCCGGCACTCCCACGTTCCCCCGTTCTTCTCTTTTTTGCTCCTGGTTTCCCCTAATTCCTCCCTGATTTGATTCAGCCACGTAATCAACCCCTAATTAACCCAGAATCACCACTTTTCTTGATTAGTACTCCCCCTAATCATCTCCTAATTGATTGATTACATATTAAGTCTCCATTTTATGCACAAATCATACCAAAAACACATTTACCATTAAAAGATGATTTAACTCTGATTTTTCACGAAAATCAGAGCTAAAATTGATCTGCGAGTAATGTGTTTATGGGCTATTCAACTCTGGAAAAATCATATTTCATTAACTTGGGCTTCTAAATTTACTCTTAACCCAAAAATAAATCATCTCAATATAATTAGGTTGAAATTAAATAAGAAAACCCAAGCAATGAAATAAAATATATTTTAGTGCATTAGACCTTAACATATTTTTATCCTAAGAATAAATCATCTCATTAATCCCAGAGTTCAAATACATAAAGGTTAAATTTACCAAAACATAATTATTCTACTAAATTAAATTCTTGTCATGCCCTAACCCAAGACCAAATCATCTCATTAATCCTAAGGTTCAAGCATGTTCAAAATCCAAATTAGAAGAATGTGTGTGGGTCAAATTTGGGTGTTCACAACTATATAATTCTGTTTGTTGGACTAACGGAAGACACTGATGCATGCCGCGTGGCACGATCGTGTCCATCAAATGAAAAAATGAAAAAATTCTTTTTCCTTTTTTTAAGAAAGAATGAAAAGGCAAATTTTTATTAAAAATAAATAAAAAAGAAAAAAAGGTTTCTTCACCATGTCCACCAGATGCTGGATGAGAGCACATGGTTGCTCCATCTCTAAAGTACATCAAACTATAAATCTTGAAGAAAAAGAATATCACCCTGGTTCCTGATGAAACATGTAAGTCCGTTGTGTATTCCCACTAGATTCATTGACATGACCACCGCTGGAAAATTATATCCATCATCGAGGGAAGGAGAAGAAGGGAGAAAGAAGAATGGACTCGCAAACAATGATGACGAAAGAATTGATGGTGCGGATTCTTCTTCTTCTTCTTCTTCTTCTTCTTCTTCTTCTTCTTCTTCTTCTTCTTCTTCTTCTTCTTCTTCTTCTTCTTCTTCTTCTTCTTCTTCTTCTTCTTCTTCTTCTTCTTCTTCTTCTTCTCCTTCTTCTTCTCCTTCTTCTCCTTCTTCTTCTCCTTCTTCTTCTTCTTCTCCTTCTTCTCCTTCTTCTTCTTCTTCTCCTTCTTCTTCTTCTTCTCCTTCTTCTTCTTCTTCTTCTTCTTCTTCTTCT